>CAIGRS010214557.1:0-10684 GCA_903798395.1 Fraxinus floribunda | reverse complement strand
AATATGAATTTTGAGTTTTCTGTTTGTGATTTTGGGTTGGAGATGACAGATAGAAGCACTTTATTTAATTATTTATCAATTACATAAACATTACATCACTAATTATTTAATTAACCAAAAAAATTACATCTTTATTAATACCAATCAATTATTAAACAAAAATATTAAATATAAACTAAGCAAACGTGCATTGCACGTTGCTTGCACCTAGTATTGATGAAATATGTGATTAAAAATTGTGAATTCTGCGCAAGAATTTTAATATTTTTTTTTCATTATTTTTTTTCTTTCCCAGGAAAATGGTCACAACTCCAATTAAACTTCACTAACTCGTCAGTTGTCACTACGGGATAATGTGGCGACAACAAACAAGGAATCTCTGTAGCGTCACTGGTGGACGCTCATTAACGGCGAAGAAATGGGATGCGCTGGTCATCGGGGGCGGCCACAACGGCCTCACAGCCGCCGCCTACCTCGCCCGATCAGGCTTGTCCGTCGCGGTCCTCGAGCGCCGCCACGTCATCGGCGGCGCTGCCGTAACTGAAGAACTCGTCCCTGGCTACAAGTTTTCCCGATGTAGCTACCTCCAGAGCCTCCTTCGCCCTGCACTTATCAAGTCTCTTTCTGTTCATATACACTCGTTAACTGAATCACGCTCAGACACAAATGATTGATGAATTTGCTGTAAAGTTCACGTTTTGATTCATTAGGTGTTTTTTATGACAAAGGGAATTGGAGTTGAAGAGGCATGGGTTGAAGATGTTGAAGAGGAGTCCATCGTCATTCACTCCCTGTCTTGATGGACGCTACCTTTTGCTTGGTCCTGATAAGGAGCTTAATTATTCGGAGATATCGAAGTTCTCGAAACGCGATGCTGAGGCTTATCCTAGGTCAGCAATCGCATCTATTTTTTTTTTCTGTATGAAGCGTTTGTATTCTTCATTTTTTATTCTATGAAATGGTAAACCATAAAATGGAAAGACTTGGTCTTGAGTAATCTAGCGGTGTTAATGTCATTCTATTCAGCACAACCTATAAAACTAGATGTAGGCAAAACTTGAGAGGAGATAGGAAACAGAAATGGGTTGGATAAATGTTGAGATTGTTGACAATATCTTTAATCAGTTGAAAAATGCAACGGTATGACGAGTGAAATGACCTCTCTGAAAATAATTTTAGGAAAGCAATAGGTTTTAGAGCATGTTTGATACAAAGTATTAGACTGGAGTGCACAGTATAATGGTCTATATTTTAGCTTATTTTTCTTATTTAATTATGTCAAGCCACCTTGCAAAACAACTCATTAATATGGGGGCCTTGGATTTGGGTAATAGTAGAATTGAATTGTAATGGGACTCATTCTTTTTCTGAAGACCAATTTTAAGCTCAAATTATTCCGTGAAGCAATGGAAAGTGGTTGTGGAAAGTATCACACATAGGCCAGAACTCCGATTAAATTGATTTTGGTTCTATCATATATTTATTGCTAGGTTTTGAAATGTGATTTAGGCCACTCTCCAATAGTTTATGATGGTGCATAAATAATTTGGTTGAACTGGTGATGTGAACAAACAAAATGAGAAAATTCTGTGATTCAAGTTTTTTTGAATTGTTTCTTTCCTGGTACAAAATAATTCGATGAAATACAATTGGCATATCTTTTTCTCTCCCTTATTATTATTTCTGCACTTGGTTCTCATATATAGGTACGAGAATCAGTTAGAGAACTTCTGTAAATTCATGGATCCACTTTTGGATTCGTCTACACCTGAAACATTGCAGGGAATCTCATCTTTTAATGCCCGGATGAAGAGTAAATTACAGAAGTCTGTTTTTTGGGCTCATTGTCTGCGACGAGCACTTGTCTTGGGGCAAAAGGAGATGGTGTAAGAGTTCATTTTGTCTTCTAAGTTGGATATATCTTAGTTGCATTTTGTTAATTGGTCTCTTATCTTGCTAATTATGAGAGACAATATCCCCCTTAGGTATTTGTTTCAGCTCAAATAGAGACAGACTTCTACCAACTAACCCACTGGTTCTTTGCTCACGTTCATTGAACTTTTCAGGGATTTCATGGACCTATTACTGTCCCCTGCTTCAGTGGTTTTAAATAACTGGTTTGAGGTAATAACATGATTATTATTCCACATAAGTTTGAATTATACATTGCCATGATAGTGTGTCTATGGAAGTATGTGTTTCTGTATTTCTGAATGATCATGATCTTTATCCTTTATTCTTTAAATTTGAAAATAATTCAGCTCAAATTATTCAATTATCAAGTATGAAGAAACTGAAAGCTTTAAAGAATATTTCTTCGTGTATTACAAACTTTACCTGTTGGTTTGTTGGCTATTTTTTCTTTTGTCGACTCTTCTATCTTTTCTTCTATTTGTATTTCTCTCACATTCATGTCGGACTTTTTTTTCCTCGACTGTCTTGTCAAAGCTCCAACGGTTTCTCAATGGACGATATGCTGCAACAGGTCTTTTTGGCAAACATCAAATCTCTTATGTATATTTTATACACAATAATTGCTGTTAGCCGGGAAAAAGTTGTGGGAAGGAAATGGAAAACTGAATCATGACCTGATCTTTGCATGGTTTTCTAGATAGGTTTAATGCTGTAATAGTAGGATGGGTTTAAACTGCTATGTCAGCTAACTGACAGTGTGGCTGGGTTGCAGATGCTTTTAGCAAGTGTTCCTGGCCTATCATCTCTTCCTCCTGTTTTCCCAGCAGAACTAAAATATATCCAGTGTTCATTTAAATGCATATCTTTAGTAATTAATATTTAAGAAATGCATCAAAAACAGTTTGATTTGGACCTGTTGAATTTTCCCATTAAATTGCATTGTTTTTAAATGTTTTAGAGAGCTTTGCGCCATGTATTATTTGCACCGTCGGCATCATCCTTATTATTTAAAATAAAAATATTACAATTTGTAACTTTATTTCTTTAAATGCCACTTACTGAAAAGTTTTCTATTTCTTGACTTCATAATTGACAGAATGATGTCTTGAAGGCAACACTTGCAACAGATGCTGTAATAGGAACCACAGTGAGAACTATATTTCCTTATCATATTATGATCTCTGATGTTAACACATGTAGGATTGTTGTTACTGAAAGATATCATTTTACCTAGGATCCCATGGGATTCTGTTTTTGTAATTTCATATGCAACGGTAACGCTGTATTGTACAGGGGAATGGCAACCCATCCAGGAATTTTTCATTGTTCTATAAATGAAAAGTTGCGGTTATTTCGTAAGGTTGCAGTTATTTCGTATTTCAGTAATAATCTTGCTTATATTTGATGCAATTGCTAAGATTTCTGATGTGTCTTATAATTCTTATCACCCTTCAGTTATTACATTAAATTTTCCAGGAGAGTGAACAGGATCTAATTTTGGTGTGAAAATTCAAGGTTGCTTTCCAAAGTTTATGCCTTCAGCAGAAATGCCAAAGAAATTTTAGACATTCAATAGGGTGGTGGTGTTGATCAAAATTTACAGAACCAAAATATGAGGGGTTATCGAGAAGTAACACCAGCCCTTAGGAGTATCTATAACATCGAACTAGTGGGAATGACTATCTGACTTGAGTTGGCACAGTTATCATAGGTCCCTCATAATTACATAAATAACATATTTTTTATTTTTTCATTCTGCATTTTGCAACATTTTTGTCTTGAGCTTGGTGCCCTCGTCTAGTAGCCATAGGTGATGGCGGGTGCAAATGAAACATATAGAAGATAGAAATTCAAAATTACAATTTTTTACATATATACTATTAGCCCCTTTTATTTTCTTTTGCTTTTATTTGCTTTGAGATCACAAAAAGTGCAAGGCTCAGATTTGGCAAAATATTGGGGCCTCAACCAAAATGCTCTAGTCTGTATGGCAAGATAGTAGCTACTAAAGTTGCTATAATCAATTCATATATACTGCACATAACGGATGTGGTATAGGGGTTGCATGAGTTCCTTCAGTCACTTTTGCTTATTAGGGAAATGCAGCAGATAGGTTATGCACCAGCAGAGTGAACCAGATTTGGAGGACTTTTACATTAAACGTTGGTATTATGTCAAAAAAAAAAAATATTTATCTAAAAGGGAAATAGGAATTGTCTTTTCAAGTCAGTCTGCATATTGAAGATTCTTCGGAACACTACTGTCAACGACAGATTTTGTTGATTCTTCCTCATATTCTGTTACTATTCAAGTGGCTTGCACTAATGTTCTTCCTGATCTTGTTCCATATTTTATTGGTCACTGAGGCATGCATTGATGGTCATCTTGTACATTATTTTTATGCATTTTTAGGATCAATTACGAACATAGTGCTGTATCTGTATTATGAAACTTCATTGTTTTTGATCTATTATTTAGTAATGAGATTGGTCCCTTTTTGTATCTTAGGGTAGTCCCAATACACCTGGGAGTGGATATGTTTTACTACATCACGTGATGGGAGAAACTGATGGTGACCGTGGAATTTGGTCGTAAGTATCTGCTTGAAGATGATACAAGGGAATACAGAGTACTAGTATTATCGTGCATGTTTGTGCTATTATTAATTTTAAGTTTCACATGACATTGTCATTAGAGAGGGGGTAAGATCCCAAATAGCTAGTTAAGGTTGATCTTGTATGAAGTGCATGTATCATTTTAATTATTTAATAATTTGACATTTTAGATTTACATTGACCTGCCTACTTTTAAAATGCACTATTCTATTCTCAGCATCACCTGCATGAATTATCATGTTATCTACTCTCACTTCTTAAATGATACAATTTTTAGGTATGTTCAAGGTGGGATGGGTTCTGTTTCTCTGGCCATTAGCAGAGCAGCTAAAGAAGCTGGTGCTACCATAGTGACAGAAGCCGAAGTAAGTATGTGCAAACTATCATGTTTGTTTGCACATCTCCTTAAATATATTGAAAAACAAATGTACACTAAGTTATTTTATATAAAGTGCACATATCCTCTTGTGTATAAATTAGAAATTTTGAACTTAACATTCAGATGAAGTTGAGTGTACATGATCTTTGATGCCAGCTTATCATTTGGCTGGCTATTTATGTATTTGTTTGGGTCTATGGACGAAAAGGGAGAAAGCACATGTAAGCCAGAATGTAATAATGTGATCGAAGAGCATGGACAACAAATAGTTGAGCCTATTAGTTGTAAACTGCTTGCAGCATCTTTTTGTCACGTCTACATTCTAGCTTTCTACCAAAATATTAGAGTCAGTTCCTAAAAGGATGAGGGAGCTTGATACAGCAGATTCAGGTGTCTAATTTTCTCAGTGTTTTTCTTGCAGCACCATGTGCCTAGTGATTACCCCTAGATCTTCCAGGTGAAGACCACAATATACACTAGACTCTAATCTTGTTTCCACTTAGGTCCTAAATGTTCAAACCTTGTCAACTTGAAGTCTATACTTCAACTATTATGCTGTAACCAAGGAACCACAATTGACAGGGAACTACATTTTAGGGTTTTACAATCACTCTTGATCAAGGTCCTGATTTTTCTTAGTCATCAGTTTACTCTAGTTAACGTTTTTTTAGGTGATCGTTAAGGGACTTGATTTTCCCCATCTTCTAATGACTCCATTGTCAAAATCCTTTGTAAGTCCCTGTGATCGTGTAGTTGAAAAAGTAAATATCCAACTTTAACTTTTTTTAGTTGATTATTAAGGGACTTGATTTTTCCCCTCTTCTGATGACTCCCTGTCAATATCCCTTTTAAATCACTGTGACGTGACTATTGTTTGCTCTGTTGATGCTCATTTAGCTAATTTGGATAAGAGATCAATTTCGTCTACTGTCTTATATTTGCTCTTAGGCAATATCTCTTCCTCTCTCTTGAATATTGATAGGATCATGCACTGTTTTTCTTATTATTCCCTTATTTGACCACCTTTTATGATATATTGGTTTGTAACAGTTTACTAAGACTAAATGTCCATGATCTACAGTCTCTCTTTTAGTAATGGCAAAATATGAACCAATATGATCTGCTAACTAAAGAATATCATAGAGGTTTTGATTTTACTCACAATCAGAGGCTGTAGCTGTTAGTGTCACTAGCTGCCTTACAATTTTGTGTCATGCAAATTGGGCATTGACTAAATGGCTAGTGAGATACCGAACGATTTCTACCCTTGACAATCACCTATATAAGGCAGAGCCTAAAAAACAGTAGGAGGAGCCAGGTCTCAAACCGTGCTCATGTTGAAAAATGAGATGGCTACTCATAGCAGTGGCTTAGACATTACTTCTGTGCTTCTTCATTCTTTCAAAATGGCAAAAACATACCTGTTTTTGTGATTTCTCTTTCTATCGAGATTCCCACGTGATACACTTTGGATCGAAAACAAAGCGTCTGTTTATGGAGATTGTTGTAGTTTTCATAGTTGATGCTTTTATGACTCTCCATTCTGTCGGTGAATTGGAAAAGACAGAATATGCTATGTTGAATTTGTTCTAGTTTTCATTCAACGTTGATCCAGAATGTAGTTAAATAGATTCAGTTATGGACCTTCAAGCTCTTTGCTTGTTTATTATTTTTGGATCATCAAGTTGCTTAGCTTGATATTGTTCATTTTAAAAGTAAAACTTTGCTATTATGTTGTTTAGGTCTCGGAATTGATGATAGAGGACCCAGGCAGAGTGTGCGGGGTAAATTTCTGTGTGACATCTCTCATTGATGTAGTCAAGCCTGCACAAATTTATATTTTTGTATTTTGACTTGAGTTATTCAGGTTTTGTTGGCTGATGGTACACGAGTGCGCTCTTCGGTTGTGCTGTCAAATGCGACTCCATACAGAACATTTGTGGTGAAATTTTAACCCTATTCTTTTTTCAATATGCTGAGCTGAGGAAGTGGGGCATGAATTTTTACCATAAAAATTAGGAAAATGCATGTTAGCTATGACCATGAAATGTTGACTGTTGTAGGTGGTTGCTAATGATAATCATGTATTATGCTGTACTGCCAGGAGTTTGTACCAAAGAATGTGCTTCCAGATGATTTTCTTCGTGCTATCAAGAACTCTGATTACAGCTCTGTAAGTCCCGTTGCCAAATCAATTAATATGTTCTACATCTTCAAAAGAAAACTTGGGCAGCTGCTGTCTTATGTTGTTGACATACATACTGTAGTCTGAGATTGTTTATAAGGATTTATTAGGTTTCTTTTCAAAGCTTTATATCGAAACCCTTTTCCTTTATCATTTTTCTTCCTTGTGATTTTTTATTTTCATGTTTTCAACAAATTGAACTGAAATTCAAGAGGTCCTTGTTCACTGGACAGGCAACTACGAAAATCAACTTGGCTGTCGACAAATTACCTCAGTTTCATTGCTGCAAGTTGGGCAATCCTGATGCAGGTCCTCAGCATATGGGGACCATTCACATTGGTTCTGAGACGTATGTCATCATTTTATTTGTCATCTTCTGACCATTTCAGTTCTACTTACTGTTCCATTCATCATAACTTACATCTTGAAATGTTTTCAACCAATAGAAGAAGGGCACTGGAACATCAACTTGTTAATCTTTAAACATATGTTTTAATAAACATGCATATTTACCTGGTCGAGGATTCCCTCAAGTTAACTACTCCTAACCAGCAAAAAGATTGGTTTGAGATTTTATTTTATTTTTTTAATTTTTTATTTTACATTGTTGTCAATACTTCCAGGGAAGGAATAGACGTAATCTGTTCACAATGCTTAAAACTTTTCTAATTGACAATTGGTCGACAAACAGAAGAAAAATGGTTAAGGTCCTAAGGTTTACTATTTTGTCACATATATTAGTTGGTCTGCAGCAAAACCACCATGAACACCAGAGTGATAAACTTCAAATAAGTGATCCTGAAGCATTTGTTCGTGTTTCTTCTCCTCATATTTCTAACAGGTTATGAGCTAATACATTAACAAATAATTCCTAACTGGATTGTTTGTTGTGATGGTGAAAGAAAGGCTCCGAACATTTCATAGTTGCACTGGCCTTTTTTACAAAAATTTGAACAGAGTACAGCCAATGTCCATTGATTCTTGTATGTTTGGTTGATGAATAAAATTATGACTACTAAATTATTTATAACTCAATCAGTATGCAGGAGATTGACTCTGGCTGTCAGGATGCTGTAAATGGCATTCCATCCCGACGACCTATAATCGAGATGACAATTCCTTCTGTGCTGGACAAGACTATTTCTCCACCTGGTATGCAAAATTTTCTTCGTGATTCATTCATTTTTTTTTTTTTAATATTCAATTTTCTTTCTCTGGGAAAATTAAAGGTTTGTTTACGTGGTTACATCTTAATTTTATCTATTCTTTTCTAAGCATATACTGAATACTGAGGAAAAGAGAGCACAAGTGACTTGAGTTGTAAAGTGAAACTTGAAATTTATATTGCTAGGATTTCTTGTTTGATGGATCCTTTTTGTCAGGATCATTCTTTTAGCTCTGCCTAGCTTCTTGCTCTTGTTACTTGTTAAAGAAAATTAAAATGAGTGGGGACTTGTGGGGCCTGTGACCCAATGATTTTTTGTTTGACTGAGTTTAAGAAGGAACTTGGACTTAATATGCCATAATAGTTCAGATTCGTCGGTTGCCAAGCGTTATACTAATATTCTGGGCATCATCATTAGTTACCTGTTCTGACTCCCTTCATCAATGGATTAACGAAGTTCTTTACAGGGAAGCATGTAATTAATTTATTTGTTCAGTATACACCTTATAAACCCTGTGACGGCAGCTGGGAAGATTCTGCTTATAGAGTGAGTTATATTTTTAGTAGTTGATGTTCAAATATATACATACTATGGTCATATTACATTTTCCAGCTACGTCGTCTGTTTTACTTAATTCAGCATGCTTTCTTATCATTGAATCTTCTAATGTCTTGCTTTTTCCACTACAAATAATTTCTCACAACAGTAAATCTTTATTGCAGAAATCATTTGCCGAAAGATGCTTCGCTTTAATTGAGGAACATGCCCCTGGCTTTATCTCATCAATTATTGATTATGACATGTTGACTCCTCCGGACCTTGAAAGAGAAATTGGTTTGACAGGTAAACGTAATTGAAATTACAATTTACAAGGATATTATAACTAAAATTTAGTCCACACATTTGGCTGCTGCATACCTTCTTAAGAATATCATGGCTCATACATTTCTTTTAATTTCTCAGGAGGAAACATTTTTCATGGTGCCATGGGATTAGATTCACTCTTTCTTATGCGACCAGTGAAAGGATGGTAATTCTGATGCTCAAATATTATCCATCATTTATTCTTGCTTAAATATTTGCTTTTATCAGACTAATACATTTTTATTTTTCATCTTGCATGCAGGTCAAATTATAGGACCCCAGTACGAGGTTTGTATCTGTGCGGGAGCGGGGCCCATCCAGGTGGAGGTGTAATGGGTGCTCCTGGACGTAATGCAGCTTATGTGGTCATTCAAGATATCAAGAACTCATAGTAACTGATGCTTGTATTACCTTCACGAGATTGACTTCTCCAGTTGCAGGAGCTTCTTGTAGGGATAATCTTCATCTGGCTTTCAATGTCTGGATTGGCTTTAAAGATTTCGTCGAGAAATGTAGTCTGGATTTGTACTCAAAACTTAACTGCCTTTAGTTAATATTTTGGTATGTAATGCTGCACTTGCAGTAAGATCTCTGGAGTTTGTGGAGCAATGGAGAGCCGGTTTAGACGCGACATAAATTTTCCACTCACCCATGTTTTGACTTCCAATTTCAAAAATAAGGTTTAAAAGTTTTTTTTTTTTGTACAAAAATCAGGTGATAATTTAATTTTTAATACTGAATAATAATATTATAGAATTAAATTAATCTACGTACCCACTCAACCCTTCCACAGCACTCAATTTCTCTTCCAAACCCTAAAATCACTTTCCTCTTTCTTCTCGTGCTCCTCTATCCTCTGTATTCCCTCCTCTCTTCATCATTGAAACCGAATAAGGCTGGGTGTACAGATCCAGCTTCACAGATGGTTCATAGAAAAGTTTAAAAAGTCACGTGAGCTTCTTAAAAGGGAGTAGGTTGGTGTCTTAAAAGGGAAAGGAAACCTAAAACCAAATCCAACATAATCGTGAAAGAGGGAAAATTATCATCTTCCTTCTTCCTGCTTCCCGCCCATCTCCATTATTCACCTGAAGTAGTTCTTCCTTGAAACCCATAACGTGACTTTCACACTCGATCTGGGAGACTCCGTAGATAGTTCTTCCTTGAAACCCATAACGTGACTTTCACACTCGATCTGGGAGACTCCGTAGTCGACATTGTGGAGATCGACGAACGGAGGGAGCAGAGGTGGAGATCTGTGGCAGCTAAAATACATCGAAATTGAAGTGGTTCTTACTTGAAGCCGGTAAAGTAGGTACATCGAAATTGAAGTGGTTCTTACTTGAAGCCGGTAACGTAGGTGGAGATCTGTGGCAGCTAAAATATTCTAACTTGAAGCCGGTAACGTCGTTGTCACACTCGATCTGGGAGACTCCGTAGTCGACATTGTGGCACATTTCGACATACATCATCCGCTGGACGAAGGGAGCAGATTTGGAGATCTCACCAAAACGGTAATGAGCTTACAGTTGAAGAAATGTTATACAAACAAAAGTAGTAGAAA
>CAIGRS010214554.1:0-12530 GCA_903798395.1 Fraxinus floribunda | reverse complement strand
TCCTATATGTGCAAATCAAAATCGGACGGATCTTTACTCGGAGTAGAGCATAAATAATCCAAGACGGAGAGCAATTTGGCATAGTAGTGTTATAACCATGCAAGCATTTTACATATGTAAATTTACATTGTATGGTAAACATCATTGTACTCTAAATGACAAATAATTAGACCGTGACAACTGACATGCAAAAAGCATATCTAAGTTCGGTAAACGTCAATGAATATAGCTGGACAAAAATCAACCTATCATTTTGATAAATCATTTTCACCAGCTCAACTAAAAAGAAAACCCAATACCTATTTTTGAAGGGGGCTTTTTGGGGTAACAACAATTTTGATGGCGATGCATGCAGTCGACAAAATCTTTTTTATTCTAAACCTATCGATTCAGTATCTTTTTATATTCCTATCTTTCTCAACAAAAAAAAAAAAAAACAATTCTTATTCTTTAATTATTCTTGAACTAAGAGAATTTCGAAGAAAAGAAGTTTTTGGTATCGCAAATAGCTGGATGGAATAAGATTTTTTTGCACGATTAACCCATGTTGGTATCTTCTACATATTCTTTTCACACTCGTTTGAGATGCACAAATTTCAACTTTGTGTAGTGGCCAAAAGAGTTATGGAAGGTCGTCGATGACATGTATACTACACGAATTCGGCTTTCTATAATGCAGAAAAATATTGACAATCAAAGAAAAAGTCATAAAATGATCGGTGTACTTTTTTTATGAAACTACTATAGATATTTTGACATTTTCCATAACGACTAACACTTTAGGCGTCAACGATGGTCACATGTAGAGGCAACCATTGATGTATTCCCCCTTGACATATGCCATTACTCCCCAAACCAAAGACACGACCATAGAGGCCTCAAGACTCACAACTGGGGGTCTATTACATATGTTTACGTTCTCTAGTAATGGAGTCATCTGTAAAAGTATCGAGATTAAAGATACGTCTGACGATGATGCCTTATGGAACCTCGTTGCCTATGTTTTGTGGACCTATAGCTTAATTCGTCAACAATGGTCCTAGAAAAACCTGGTGACACACAAAACCTCGATAGATACCATTACCAAGATAGAATACAATGCTTCTTACCTCATTAAACCCTCAATAATCTTCTCTCCTATGAACAAAAAAAAAAAACACATTAGTTTATAGGCCTCCCTTGCGGTTCCACATAGCATTTTTTTTTTTTTTTAATAACCGTGGATGGCTGAATCAGCTTGCGCACATCTCTACTAATCCCACGGGGCGCTAAAGTTTATAGTCAGATACTCACCTCACTGGCCTTGAGGGGACTCGAACTGGTGATCATTGGAGAGCAAACCCAAGGCCAGACTAATTGAACAATCCCTCAAGGTTTGTGTTTCCACATAGCTCTTGGCATGACCTTGTCCCTGTCCACTTACTATTATTATCCTTCTCCTTCTGTCCAAACCTTTCCTTACCATATCTAACTTACAAATGAGATGAAAAAGAAAAAAATATTTAAAGTAGTGAAACTTATAAGCTTGCTACTTGTATAATAGGTATAAAGAATTTATTAATTTAAAGAGTGCTTGCGTAATAGTACATATTTGTAATATTCCAAATTTCTAGTTATGCATGTGATAAAGGGCAAGAGTCATCGCTTGATGGGATAGAAATCGAGCCTTAATTGAAATTCTTGCAGAAATTTGGGAGCTTAATTCCAATTTATAAAAATCCATGTCCTAGGGTGGGTTCTCCGTGCTAATAATTTAAGTCTTGACAATTCTATTTTGTGCCTTAGAGATACAAGAAATTTAAATTGTAACAATTAAAGTTGTATAGACATCAATAAAAGTTTATCAACTCATCCTACAGAGACCCTGAGCAAAACCGACTGGGTTGGCAATTTACTCAAACTCAATCCGAAACCCAGCTAGTAGATTGTAGTCATTTCATCGAGAATGAACCACTTCAAATCACTCAAGTAGTTATCGAGACCAAATCCAACACTACTCGAAACTAGGAAAACACCAAGTGACAACCTGTTTCCCTATTAGCTCTGCAAGAAATTCGTCCAAGAAAGGATAAGTATACAAGGAATATCAACGGTAAGGTGAGAACAACATCCATGGTTCCAATTCAATAGAGATGCAAATCAAAACACTCCGGTTACAAACAAAATAACAATCCATTTCTTAACATATAACTGCATCGTAAGAATACTCAAATCTGAAGGAAGGAAAATAAATACTATATGAGCTCAGAGATGACTGGGATTTCAAGAAAGAGAGACATATCTAGACAACCAGAAAAAACTAAATAATGGCTTATAGTCATAGAAAAGAAGTGATAGAACCTCAGCCAACAAATTCATAAGCATTGTTAGACCTTTATTTCCATCTTAAGGACTGCCTTATTCCAGAGTAGATAAGTCCCAAGGACCGCCCTATTAAGCAAACTAGGAAGAAAGAGATGGCATCACTGACTTTAGCTATAACCGTCCTTATAAATGGCATTGTGATATCAGTCAGTTCAAGAAATAGACTGAAGTAGTACCTCCTGTAATACAAAAAGATGTTAGAATTAAGTTGACAGACACCACAACTTGGGCTTCACACCACCATTAGAGAGTATGCAGATTGTAATTTATAATTTTAAATAAAAAGTATATCATTTTCAGATTTGACACGATAACAGTATGAACTTCGAGAACGCAGAAGCAGAAACATGACAACTCTACCAGTAGCGTTGTAAACTCAGACCACAGAAACGGTCAGCCAACAGAACCCTAGGATGAATCTTGATTTCCATATTTCATCAATTGCATGTATTGGGGATTGCAATTGGGACAGGTAATACAGGTACTTGCTCCATTTGGGATGGGTTCTGCTTAACAAATGGGTACACAGGCAGGTTGCAGATTTAATTTTTGAGCCCCAGCAGCAGGCCCAAGTCCAGGCTGCAAGGTTTTTGGTCAACCAGTATTATGCCCCTGTTCGAGCCCCATTTTTTGGGGTAAAAACAGGTTTTATAATAGTGATTTTTAGGAGAATGTCTGGTTGAAAATGAGTTTTGAAAAAAAATGGGGCTCAAACAAGGGCTATAGTTTATATCATTAAAATTTCCCTCACCCTTGCATATGCATGTACTTGTATAATTTATTAGTTAAAATGACTTGGTTTTAACTTGGATAGATTTTTAGGAAGAGTGGTTATATAATCATCACAGATTTTTATTGTTGCACCAATATTTAATTGCATTAAAGGTCCCCAATCTTTACTCATTATTATATTTATGTCTCAAAATTTATTCGTCGCATTCTTATCATCAACATTTCAATAATTAGCACATTTATCCCTAATGATGGTTTTTGTCCAAAGAGCTCCTTAGGAGAGCATAAAAAGACTTATTTGCCTCTTATATTTGTAAATAAGAAGGAAAAAAACATAAACGTGCGACAGGAAATTTGTCCTTCATTTCAAAGTACGCTGACACAATCTTTGGACATTAAACTACTGTCAGAGATTATATGTGGTAATTATTGCAAGATTCAGATTAAGAAAGCACCAAAAACAGAAGGTGAGGACATTAGTGCATCAATAAGCAAAGATTGAAGACCTTTAATACAATTAAAAAGTGGTGCAACAAAATAAAATGTGATGTCAATCTTTTAAGAAATGAGAAGACTTCAAATATTTTTCGTCTTTTCACCTTTGGAAGTGTTATTTCATGAAATTTCACCTTTGGAAGTGTTCTTACATGAATTCGTAATTGACTAACGAGATTGAGGAAAGTAGGTAGAAATGGGATTGGAAAACTAATTGAAGTAATAGTTATAAAGCAAAACCCTACTTGACCCATCCTATTGTCTTTCTATCCTTACTAGCAAGAAAGACGAGAAAGTATAAATATCTGTAGCGTATTATTAACAAGTATCGTCTTATTTACATGAATATCAGAACTATGCATATGGAATATTATACAACAAAGGAAAGATGCTACAAATATTACATAATCTACCACTATGGAAGAATATCAAGGGTATATAGTAGAAACTGGTGAGACTCCAAAAATCAATTATAATATGTCAGAAATCATAATTTAAATGACAGAATACCATAATTGATTCTACCACATCCAAAGAAAGTGATACTAATGCACCTGTAATATTTGCCAATTCATTCTTCTAGGTAATAGTAAGATCAGCAGAATGCAAAGGAAAGAAGTGATGTACTACATTATGAACATCATATTTACCCTAGAGACGATTATAAAATCTTATCATGGAAGCTTCGCTCATCAATACCACTTTTTATCTTTCGTTTTGATGCTGAAACCAAAAACATACATAGTGCAAAATATAGACATGTCTTCTGGATGTTTTATAAAACATTCTGGAGTTAGCAGGAAAGACCTTACTCATTTCCTATCCTAGACACGAAGGCACGTTCAACTGCCATAATAATTTTTTTTTTCAATAAACAAACCTAGTAATGGCAATGGATAACTAGAAAATTGAATTTAGAATGAAATGATATCTTATGAAGCAAGAGCAGTTATTCGAGCTAATATTACATGACGACCAGAGATCTATACTCATTCCATTAAGTATGAATGCAATTCAAACAAAATACGTGAAATGAGGAGTATCAACATACCACCCAGTCAAGTACCGTAATTCCATGGTCCGTTTAACAGGTAATGAAATATGGCTGATGACAGCAAAACGCAATGAAGATGATACAGATCCAGATCTCCTCAAACAAAGCCTTTTCCACCAATTAAACTTTTCATCCTCGCTCCTGGATTCCTCAGTGGGTTGGATTTGAAGTGTGCGAAGGTCAAAGTGGTCTTCGTACATAGATACAACTGCCTCCATATTCTGATGCAACCATTGGTGTAGCGCCACCTGTACAAAAAAACAAAACCACTCCTTTTCATGATACTTAAAATTATCAGCATGTCCATAGTAATACTGAGGTTACTATTCATTACATCACCCACTCTGCATAGTTCAACTAAATCCAGATCACGTTCTAGATTTGAGGTTACCTACGACACCAACCTTCAAGATTTATTAAATTCGTCATTCAATTGAGTATGTTCTTTCTAATCCTTCTCTCTTTCCTGGACATGCAGTTAATCAGGCCCCCCTTATAGTCTTAAGGTACATTAACCTTTGTAAAGATATTATTCAAGCACAAGCCAATATTACCACCTCTTGAATTTATTTAATACGTTTATTTTGGGAGATATCAAACTATTCAAAATTATGTTAAAAACAAAATTCACTCTGTACTGTTTTATGGCTATGTATGGTCCTGCATTTATCCTATCTCAGGCCTCCACATCCCTTTGTTTCTCATATTTGACCAGTGAGTCGGTAGAGGTAATTCCAATAAAAAGGTTCAGATAGTTTTATTTTTGGAAAAATACTTATTTTTATTGGTAATTTTGGATATTCATAAAAGTAATATTCAACTGCCAGATTTAATTTGGGAGGTAGACAGCTCCAGGACTAACCTGTAAAGTTTTGTACTGAAATGAACTGTATCAAACTGGCAAAAATTTCTATCTGTATATGCAAAACAGAAACTTCCAATTTTGATCCTGATTTGTTGAACAATTACTCACAACAATAGAGCATCACTTAAACCTCATTTGCTGCACGAAGTTTCAAAGAAAAGCAGTCATCTTGTCTACATTTTAGTCACCTTCCTCAGAGGATGTGCAAGAGATAGGACGGGTTTGTAACTACTTAAAAGCCAATTGAATTTCAAATAATAAAACTTCACTTCCACGTTGAGCATGAAACTCGTAATGTCACACTACTCCATGTCCATAAACCAAGGTATCGAGATCCACCTTTGAGGGATTGTTCTGCCCATACTAGTTGGTTGATAATTAATCAAATTGCACTCTAGTTAAAACAAGGTGAACATGCAGCATTTTACTCCCAAATTATTAATAATAATAATGTGTTCACACCCCCATCTCCGATGGTATGTAAGAATGCAGTAATTTCAAGTTGGACCAACTTTTGACACATCATCAGCAACAAAAAGATAAATTTACCTAAGCGAGAGAGCCATTCATTCTCTATTCTTAAAATGGCTCTAGTTCAACTGAGATAATGGTCATAACCACTAAATTTGAACAAATGAAGACAGATAAGCATCATTGTACACGGCAGACTAGACACTAAGATCGTGGTTGTTATACTCCCATCTGGATATTATGATCCAATGATTCTTGATAATACGATCCAATCATGTTGTAGGATCTTATAATGGTAGAATCTTACGATTCTATTACTGGATTAGCGATCCTACCTATTCTAAGGATCCTTAAATCATCTATTTTTTAATAATTATAAAGATTTTGAATTATTCTTCAATGGATTAAGTAGTCTGGTTGTTGGCCGCTTACATTGAGCTTCATTTGAACTAAAGGCCAAATCAAAACTTTAGTGAAAACAAAGTAAAACAAAAATGGCAAAAAATAGAATCCCTATTATGAAATCTGGTATCTTTTAAGTCTCTTATCGTCTATGGGGAATATCGAAGATGACATTCATTTGTTTATCGTATATTTTTAATTCATTTCTTATCACATTTTCTAAAATCACGTTAAAATATTTCATTTGCATTTTTCTTTTTATGCCTACATGTATTCTGTGTTATTTTTTAAAATTTCTAACTTGTTGAAAATCAGTTGTAGAAATACACTTGGTTTCTGAGCTCATAACATTGTGACTTGACATTTATTTATGGTTGTGCATAATTTGTGCAAATATGCGTGATAATTGGTGTCCATAAATTTGTCGTAAAAATTGCAGTTGAAATTTTGATCTTGATAATAAATTAATTGGAAGTATAGTTTTGAATTTTATTCTTGGTTCAACGCTTAATTTGTTATTAAAAATATTAGATGTTTATCTATATCTTAATATATTAAAATAATTGATTTTTAGAAATATTTGACATTTCTTGTGTCTTAATATCTTTAATAATTAAATTTAATAGAATCTTGCAATCCTTAATTTCATACAATGGTTTGATCCTTAAGACCCCTTCACCAATGTGATCCAATATTACATTCCTGACAATTTTGGCTAAGATGTCTCTTTGAGTAGGAGTTCAATTTAAACATAATTTGAGACATCACAATTTTACCACCACAAAAAATACATATTTAATAACTATGAAAATATAATTTATTTAGTCGTCCATGTTTTCATTCATATTGGATCAAAAACTGAAAGTTGAATTCCCAATATAATTCTGCACCAGTCATAAACAAGGTCAGAGTATTTGCAGATTTTTGTGGATTTATGCACCTCATATCTTCTGCAATGTAGTGATTTCACAATGTAGCAATACAAGAGATAAAGTTGCACGTATAATTGCAAATATATTTTCCGTTAAATTTCTCTCTGGCAGAAGAGTCACCAACTCACCAGTTACCACAGAAGGGAGTAAAATGACTAATTCATATATCTCGACGAAAAATGAGAATGAAGCACTCACAAGCCTCTTCTTGGAAATTAAATCGCAAATAACACAAATGTTGACCTTCAAAACTAAAGTGTAACATTTGGATTTTGATGTTTAGCATTAAATGTCAGTCCTTCATCAGGATGAAAATATTCTAGCAGCACGTTCATAGCAAATAACGATTTGGACAAAGATATAAGAAACAGCGTGCACAAACAAGACTGCTAAAACAGAAACTTGTACGCCTTTGCTTGTGCGAATATCCCACTCAAATTCTTAAAAGCAAGAACATGTAGCTCAGTAAAAACTTACCTCATTCCCAGAGAAGAAATAAGAAAAGCAAAATTTATACCTCATTACGCAATCTCTGAAGTGCTCTCGTGGACAGTCTGCACAAACTCAAACCAAGGCTGTTCATTTCATTTGAAAGGCTACTGTCAACAGAAATAAGCTCCAAATACATGCTTGCAATACCATCTGCTAACGTAATCACCAAATCTTCTAAAATGGCTACTCCATGCTGGGTAAACAAGGTATGATTGTAGTAGGCATTTGGGCTGTTGAGACACACACTGAGGTAAGGCTCTTACTGGAACATAGTCCAATGTTTAGCATTTCTAAATTTACCTTATTGCTACCAGCTCAGCAGAATTAAGTAATGCACACAATTAAAGTTTAACATCCGATCAAAAAACACCATGAAGAAAGAAACGTCATAATCTCCAACAGAGTAATTACAAATGGACTCGTAAAGCAGAAGTATCTCAGTCAATATTATTGGAAATACACATGGAAAAGTCAATGAAAGAAAGCTTCAGCCTTCAGGAACACATACAGCCTTAATAATAATTTTCACACGCGGTACTGGTATATTCATAATATATGTAATAAACATTTCAGTGCAGCAATCCCACTTCTGCTTATGTACTCTTAAATATCTCTGTTACACCTTTATCTTGACATATCGTTTCCTATTTATCCATTTGAAGAAATTTAATGTGAAATCTTTAAATGATGGAAGGATGAAGAAAAATTAACACGTGGCCAGGCCTTCAAGTGAAAATATAAATGAAGCATATATAAACAGTAAACCATATTAAGGAAAAGAAAAGAAAACACATTGAAGCACGCATGCACTAATCCAAAATAAAAATTTCCAAAAGGAGCAAAATAGCTCTTTCACCTGACAGAACCAAATCTAAGAGCAAATATCAATTCTGCATATAGATCCTCCTTGCCCAATTTTCTTATATTTCGCAAAATAATGTCACGTCCATTTAACTTGCTGACCAAAGAAGAAAGAAGTGCCTGATAGACAGGAGAAAAGCAGATTATGATAGAAACAGCTTAATCTTTTCTTCTCTTTAATGAACTAGTAGCAGGAATAATGTGTTACTATTTGTCATATAGTCCATATACCATGTCAGGTTTGCTGGTAACAAGGCAAAGCTCCTCTCCCATCCATGCAATGCATAGCGGCTGACAGGATTTCCGAATGATTTCATTAAATACTGCCAAGAAATCATTTGAGTGCATTGTATCATAGTTGCCAGAGATATTTACCACCTGTAGAATAGTTTGTGAATCCACTTTAAGGAACTGGATGAAGAACAAATCAAGGGCATAAAAACATAAATGTGGATAAGTTCACAATTAGTCTGTCATTTCTTTCATCCTATCAAATAGAGAAAAAAATGAAGGAACCTAACCCCTCCCTTAACCTTTTCCCATGTCACAAGCACAGTCTTTAGCATCCACATCATCTACTGCTAGACAAATTCTGTTTTGTACAGAATATAACTAGGAAATAAAAAACATGATCAAGTGGAACATGTTCCTAGTGACAAGGATGAATTAGCATGAACTAACAACTAATATAAACAGAAATTACCCAACTATTACTAGTCGACAAGTAAAAATACCACCTTCCTAGGGGAATACAAGGAGTGCTAAATTAAATGTCAGCAGTTTAAGTCCGTGTTAGGCTAATGTTTATAAATTTTTTATAATCTGTCAAACCGCTTTTTATCCACCAGCATTCATTCTATTGATTTATCATTTAAACCGATTATAAACAAATCCCGAACACACTTTACATAATTTGAAGCTTATGTTTTTCAAATATAACCATCCAGTAACCCAACAGACACCTTTTGAAATTTGAATGTCTATCTTTTCTCTCGATATTGATTTGTATAGAAGTGTTAGACTTAATTCCTTCAAACTTGGCCATGAATTTGAAATCAATAAAAAATTTGAAAGAAAAAAGCTTTCCACTCCCTAACAATACAAAAGGTAATGAATAAAATTTCAAAGCAACAAGAAAGACAGTGCCTGCCTCGTCCTTGAGCCACTGAAATGAAGCCCACAGCAACCTCATCCTGGGACCCTCAGCAACAGCACACAAACTTGAAGGCTTTTTCATATGGCCTTCTTCAAGTTCAGCAATCCTATCGCCTACATTTACCCCATTTTGTATAAAATATAGGGAATCCATGAGCTTGCCTTTCACAATATCCCAGGCAAACTCCAAATATACCTCCTTATCATTCACCATGGCACTGCAATTAAAGAAATAATATCTCATACACGCAAAAGATAAAATCATACATATTTTTATATCATAAGGCATACATGATATTTTTCAAACTAAAACAAGCTTTTAACCTGATCCTTTCTTACCTACCAGAAAAGGAAGAGTTTTCAGGGACCTCATTATCTTCTGTGATTCTTGTTTGAGTGCTATAAGGGAACTTCTCAGCAGGTATTACACCAGCCATGTATGTCAGGGCTATGCTCACTAAACGAAAGACTTGGTCCACTACAGGAATCCAATCAGAAGTAATTGGAGCATCAGCATTTACCAGGGCACTCATGCACCGACACCTCAAAAAAGTATTCTGTTGTGGCATTACATTTGGTATTCTCAAGTGAGAAGATATGAGCTTGCAATCATTCTGTGCCGAAAACTGGTAAACTTTGCAATTTTTGAAGTGGCCCTTCCTGAAAAGGGAAAAATGTCACTGATAACAATTAAGTAGAAATAGTATGATGCCCATTTCAGAAGAATCACTTGGAAACGACAATTAACCACACAAGTTATTTATGACACAATTCGAAGGCTCAATAAATAAATCTCATTCGATACTCAGCTAGTGGAACAATAAAAATTGAGTTCAGTATAATAATTAAAGAGGAACTGTTTGTGTAGAATTATATAGAAAAACAACCCAGGTCTTAATTAAATCATAGGTAATGGAGTGGAAGAATGAAGTGAAACCTTGGTGTAGAGACATGAAATGTTTTAGGCACAAAGGATCGTCCATCCTGAGAATGCAGCTTGACAGGAGAGAAAAGAGCCAGATACTTGGCCATTGTCAATATTTCTTAATCCTGTAAGGTCCATCTATGGCTTACATACATCTTGGAAATTGCTACAGCCTCAGTTCCCAAAACATCACCTGCAAAATCACTACTGAGCACTTCAATCTGAAAAAAAAAAAAAAAAAAAGGTTTAAAAATACACACCAAACAGAGCTATTCACGACTTAACTGATCCAATTTATAACAAATAATCCCAACACTTTAGTTCATTATGAAACAACGAGATACTTATGTAGATTGCTACTGGTACAGTGAAGAACATTCAAAAAAGAATAACTGGATATAGCTGTGGATGAGCTTACCAAGAAATGAAACCCTAGAGGTGATGTAATGGAGGTAGAAATATATATCAGATGAAATTTAGAGTTCCATTAATGGCAAAAGCAGTTTTTATACAGTGCAAAGCGGTGGTGAGAATGAGGATTGGATGTGTGCGAACCTGATTCTTCAAATGGATTGGTCAATCGCTTTCTCACTTCGTATGAAAAGTTCAAAATTTTAGAAGAGAAGATAGAGGGAAGGGGCAACAAAACAGGCAGCTTCACCGGAAATAACCCATATTTATCATGTTTAGGAATGAAAATGGGCCCACCAGCCCTACCTCGCGGGGTCAACTGAAATATCCACATTTCCCATTTCGTTTTCTAATTCGCGTTAAAATAGTTACAGGTGGCGATACTTTAGAGGAGCTCGCCAATAAAAAGTTTAGTTTCGAATTAAAATCAGATTTTAATTTAAATTAAAGTTAAATAATCAATATTAACTATATTTTTCATGGGTCCCACAACTTTTCAACCATACATTTCAAAAAATCATATGACAATCTATTAAAAATCTAATTTTAATCACAACCAAACACCTACACGATGCCTTCGACGTAAGAGAAGTTGAAGTTAAGTAAGGTATACATGCTTCATATAACTCCTTAAAATAAGAGAGCATTAACACAAGACGTGACAAAATCACAATTTATATGATATTTAGAATATGAAATTCAAATGCTAAAATCGCCATATTCTATTTTTAGGGTTGTTTGGTAGAGATTAAAATTAAATTTTTAATAATTGTTCTGGAAGTTTTTGAAACGTGTGGTTGAAAAATCGGGGGGACCTATGAATGATGTGATTAATATTGATTGTTTGACTTTAACTTAAACTTAGATTAAAATTTAATTTTAATCCATACCAAACATACTCTAAATCTCATAAAAGTAAAACGAGTAACAACCATCGAAAAATAACATCACGAAATTAAAATGAACGAAAATCTATAAACTAACACTTATCATTAAAAATAAATGAATAAAGCATTTAAAAGAGCAATTATCGAAATTTACTATACAATTGTGAAAAATATATTTATTTTTTTAAAAAAAAAAAAGCAATAGATAATGAACAACTTGATTTTCAACTATGCAAACGGATTCCCATCTGGGATTTTTTATTAAATGAAAATATGTGATATAAAGCGATACCTTGCGTATTAATAGAATGCATTTACCACACGTTTGACGGTTATTATTTGAAAAAAATGATTAATAGCAGAAAACTCTCTACGAAAATTTTCATGTGCGATATACACTCATACAGGGGCGGACACAGGGGGTCCTAGGGGGCACGTGCCCCCCCCCCCAAAAATTTTATTTTTTTTTTTTTTCGTGTTTGGT
>CAIGRS010214504.1:0-20003 GCA_903798395.1 Fraxinus floribunda | reverse complement strand
TTTTCTCGGGGAGGCTTGTTGTGAGTTTAAGCTTCTCAATTCTTCTGAACTGTGTAATTTGTCACATTTTTCATCTGCTGCAGGCTGGATTGCTTAGTGCATATGTCATAAAGAAGCTCTACTTCGGAAGGTTTGTGAGGATATCCATACATGTAATTTTGATCTCAGCCTCAATTAAGTTGAAGTTGGTACTTGTTATTTTCTTTTCTCATCAAATTTAAGTTTGTACAACAGTACAAGAGTTCAAAAAAGTTCTTAGGTCTTGTAATCTTTCAACAAAATTGTCAAGTTTTTGTGCACCAGATATGTGGATTTTTATTTTCGATAGAATATGTTCAAGTCAGATATGGGTTTTTAGGCCAACTTATCTGAACCTGAATGGGGTCAGATATGTGCACATTCATATAACCACTCTACCACATAATGAATTTAAAAATTGCAGGAGGTTTTCGTTAATGTTTTGATTGATTGACCTGATATGTTAAGAGAAACCATTTGTTAAGGTAAAGGCTGATTCTGCACCAGTATTGTTCTCTAATTTCTATGACTTATTTTTTGATAAACTACAGGCATTCCACAGATCGCGAGGTTGCCATTATGATGCTTTTGGCATATCTTTCATACATGCTATCCGAAGTAAGTACTCTAGACAACTTTTAAGGAGCTTATAGAACTTGGCATTCTTCTTTGACAACTTGCAAGAAGCTTTTACCAAGTGTAACAAATGAACCTTTTCTTTCTGCCTGATACGTTGTGCAGTTATTTAATTTAAGTGCTATCCTCACCGTGTTCTTCTGCGGGATTGTGATGTCACACTACACCTGGCATAATGTCACTGAGAAGTCAAGAATCACGACCAAGTATGGCGTTACCTTATCTTAACGTAAAACTTTTAGAATACGATGTTGCTTATGACACTTCCCAAACCCCCAAGTTACATACTAATTGACGTTTCTTATTGATTTGTATCTTCAACTATCTGCAGGCACACCTTTGCCACATTGTCATTTGTTGCTGAAATATTCATATTTCTTTATGTTGGCATGGATGCTCTGGACATTGAGAAGTGGCATTTCGTAAGTAGCAGGTATGCTCCTCCTTCTAGAGGCTCTGCTGTGCTTTGCTTATAGATTCTAATTGCAAATAAATTGTTCTATAAATAAAGGGTCTCTACTTTTCTTTGGATGTAGTGAAATTGGCCCAATACAAGAAGGGATTTTGAGTACTATTTGGTTAGAATTATTAACTATTTTGTTTATTGTCAGCCCGCAGACGTCAATTTCTGTCAGTGGAGTTCTATTGGGATTGGTTTTGGTTGGACGAGCAGCCTTCATTTTTCCTCTATCGTTCCTGTCTAACTTGACCAAGAAGTCTCCACATGAGAAAATCGACTTTAAGAAGCAAGTACGAGCTCAAAAATTATCATTTCAATTGTACAACACCCTTCATTTGTTCGGGCGATCTAACAATGCTCCCATTTGTGATTGGCAGATTACAATATGGTGGGCTGGTCTTATGCGAGGCGCTGTTTCGATGGCGCTTGCTTATAAACAGGTAAGGTATTAGCTACGACTATTTCAATGAAATAGGATGGTTTTCGCCACCTTTATCAGTGCTGAAAGTGCATTCACAATATTTTGAGCAGTATGGAATTTATCGACACTTATGTTGCCTAAAACTGGAAGTATGAAAATGAATAAAGAAAATATACATAGGTGTTGACGGACACTTGAACAAATATTTGAAGTGTAAAAAGAATCGGATCAAACTTTCTGTTTTGGTTCTATCTCAACTATTTGGTCCTTTTTATAGAATTTTTATTGGTACTCAGTTTGGTTTGATCCAGTTCATTTCTCATTTGAACAGAGCCGTTGCTTTTGAATTGTTTATTAAAAATATCTGCTACTGAAAATAATTTTAACCATCAAGGATTTGTATTAAATAGCAATGAAGTAAATAATAACAAATCATTAATTAATCCTAATTATCAAAATATTATGTTCAAGCCCTTTTACCCTTCTTCAAGATTCACGAACAAATCTATGACCTTTGCATGGCTTGATATTACTGTTCTTGTGGCGTGTTACAGCAAAGAATAAAGGGATGATTAGTTTGTATTGCATAATGTAGGAATCATCCAGCTAATTTTGAAATTCATTCGTGCAGTTTACAAGTTTGGGACACACCAATCTACGTGAGAATGCTATCATGATTACCAGTACCATAACAGTTGTTCTTTTTAGCACTGTGGTAAGACATCTCAAGCTTCTAAAAACTGCTTGGTAGGATATGCAATTGGGTCAGCATGTGGGAAGAGTTAAGTCTCTTAAGAAAAGGATAGGAAGAAAATCAACATTAAAATAGTGGGACTTTTCTATTTGTAAAATTTCACATATTGCAATCCAAAATGTTTCGACTACCTCGTCTAAGGCATGATACATGCACAATTTTAAAATTGGTAGCGCCAAGACTTGAAGACCTTTGCATGCTCAATAATCTAATTAAAGGAATTTAGCCCCGTTTGGTTTTGATAAAAAATAGATTTTTAATGGATTTTGATAAAAATTGATGAAATATGTGGTTGACAAATTGATAAAAGTTGTGAATTCCAGAAAATGTGTGGTTGAAATGAGTTCGTTGAAAAAATAGTTTTAAGAAATGGGGAGCCAAACAAGGGCTTATTCTCTCTCTGACATTGTAAACTTTTTAGATGACATGGTTCAAGGTATAAGAAAGACTTGTACTTCACTTATTGTCATAGGATATGAACATTTGGCCTTTACTGTCCATGCAGGTGTTTGGCTTGATAACTAAACCTTTGGTGAGGTTCTTACAGCCTTCATCAAAACCATTACCCAGAATGATTTCATCGGAGCCAATTACCCCACCTTCCATCACAGTGCCACTTATTGGCGATGAGCAGGATTCCTTGACCGATCTATATGGACAAAACATAACAAACGGACAGGCTTCAGAAGGTAGTAGAGTTGGCCAAAAAGTGCCCCGTCCAAACAGTTTACGGATGCTCTTAACAAGACCTTCTCGTACTGTCCATTATTATTGGAGAAAATTCGATGATTCTTTCATGCGCCCCGTTTTTGGTGGTCGTGGTTTTGTTCCTTTCGTTCCAGGCTCACCAATCGAAAGAAGCCTGAATCGTTTCCCAGAAGAACTCGAAAAAGCTGCTAGAACACTGAATTAGATCATTAGCCCCGGTGTACATAATCAAATTTTGGCTTTCATTTGTTTATATCCGTGCTTAATTTTGTCGCGCTTTCGAAATCCTTATTTTTGAGAAAATAGGATTCAGTTTACTTCAATTATTTCTTATGAAATCAAGCTTTTTGATAACTCATTTTTTAGGCACGAGTCCACACACTTAATGCAGAATTGGAAAAAATGGATGTTTGGTGGGGATTAAAATTAAATTTTTAATAGATTGTAATAGAAGTTTTTAAAATGTATAATTGAAAAGTTGTGGGACCTCTAAAAAAGGTGGTTAATATTGATTGTTTGACTTTGACTCCGATTAAAATCTGATTTTAATTTGAAACAAATAGGGCCTAAATAGTCTTTAGATTCTCATTTTGTCATCTTTTTCTTGCTCATTAGGCTTGCGTTTTCAACAATCTTAAAATAGAAAATTGAATGAATTTAAAATTCAAAACTGAAACACTAACCAAATGGAGTAAATGTAGTTTTCTTTACATTGATGTTGAAGATTTCTATCATTGAAGTTCAAGTACAAAAGGGCATCGTAATCCACCAATCGGTACACGGTACATTTCTAAATAGTTACACCAACACCTGCACATGCTCCTGCTCTATGCACGTAACAAGAATCCAACAATCAGACTGATAAGCGCAACCATGCAAACGAACAAGGGGGGAAAACCAACTTGAACTTTTCTTGCACCAGTCTTTCTCCTCAACATTACCTATAAAGACCAGGCGTTATAAAGAGATTTAAGTGATGACGTTGTATTAAAGCCCCGTGTAGATTAATCTACAGCTAAGCTTAAAAAAGTAAGTTTTAAATAACATTTTTTTTTTTATAACCTTGGTTGTTCGGGCCAGTTTGCCCGCACCTCAACTAATTTCACGGGACCCTGAAGTTTACAACCGGTACTCACCTCAGTGGCCCTAAAGAGACTCAAACTGGTGACCATTGGGGAGCAAACCCAAGATCTGACCAATTGAGCAACCTCTCAGAGTTAAGTTTTAAATAACTTTTCATCGTTAGACTTATCTAAACATGTTACTTTTTTCTTGCATATTCAAGAAAAATTTTAAGTTCTTCATAATTTGAAGTCAAAATCATGTATTAATTTTAAGTTTTTAACCACACGCTCATAGTGACTACCTAATTTCATTGGATCCATTACTCCTTTTTCGTTATAATCTCATTATAATTTTTTTTTCCATCAAGCAAAACAAAATAAAATTACTTGTTAGCAATTGAAAACTTTGACCAATACAAAAATAATTTATTTTAAAGCTTACTGTTTATTTATAACCAAACATTTTTAAGAGCAGTCAATTGGATCAATGACCTAAAGCAATATGTCTTGATCTGTGTTGTGCCCTAATGTAGTTCACAACGGAAATGTAGTATATAAAAGTATATTATCCTCCAAAAGAAATGAATATTAAGGAATCTCTCATATATACCCATTCGAGAAAGTAGAGAGAGCAATCAAACGAGGTTATCCGATTATAATAAAAGAAAAGGTGAAAATACGATAAAGTAGTGAAGTCACTAACCAACTCTTGCTTTAATATTTCCTTCTCCTGAATGTTGCTGCTCTTTTCTTCTTTTAGATTCGAGATGGTATCTTGGGCCTGAAAAGATTGTCACGGATATCAAAATTTTTGTCATCACCATAATATTATTTGCATATACTTCCCAAGACTGAAATATATGCATCTCCAAAATTGCCTCGCATCTCCAAATTTTGACATGGCAAGGTAAAGAAACTGACCTCAATAAGTTTGGAATCCAAGGCAGTTATTTTTGATTTCAGCTCCTCAATATCATTTGTGAATTTCAACTTTGTTCCTTCCACATCCTTCACTTGTCTTGATTCCTCGTACTTGTCTGGCTTAAAATCTTTGTCCTTTTCAGGTTTGAGCTTATCATTATTAGCAGGGACAGATTTCACATTTTCCACAACATTGGGCAATCTATCCTCTTCTGTGCTTGCGATAATCTTGGCATCCTCAATGTTCTTAACAAGCTGCATAAAGGAGAGGGTACTTTACAATTGGATCAGCTCAATAGGGGGAAGATTCTACAATATGATCAGAGATATTCTATAAAGAAAACAGTCCATGAGTTCAGACTGTGGAATGGGAGTTTGACTACCACTTATTCTGAGTTTCACAAACATGAATAAAAACTAGTGATGGGATGTGAAAATGTGAAATAGAGCTGCATGTCGCACAACCAATAGCACAATGTTATATAGTGAAACAATTAACAAGGAATTTTCATCAAATATATATGGTAAGACAAGCAGTGAAATCGTCCTGAATGTTGGCACTTGGTATCAATAACATAATGCTAGAGCAAAAATCATGTTAAATCTCTCACCGTCTGTAAAGGGGGTAAATTTTCAACTCTGCTCTGCAATTTGTCTTTCGGTACTGAAGTGTCATTAGTTGGTTCATGATTCAAAATTCCATTAACAGGCAGCAACATGGGAGAATGGGGTGGGCAAGTGAGAAAAACCCTAAGCTTGGTCTCTTCAATATATTTATCACCGTCTTTTGCAAACTGCCACAAGAAAAATATTATTAAAATACTAAGGGCAATCCACAGAAACTATTCCGAAATGAGTTGTGAAACACAAGATAAATGGCAGATATTTATTGAAAAATCACTTTAGAGCAATCGTACCATGCCAGATGTAATTTCCTCTTCTGTTGTGCCATATGGAACAATCGTATGCTGAATCAGGAATTTATCCTTGCAATGCATATCATCAGGAGCAGATTTTTGTGCTTGCATGGTAACTACATCACCAAGAAGGTAAATGTTAGGAAAGTTTGAAATCCTAAGGATCACCACAAATAGTCAAAGAAGCTGTTAAGCTACATGCTAAACATGTGATTTTAATAGCCAAAACGTCGGAGGTTGATAACCCATCGACACCAATACTGGAACTTGCAGAAAAATATATGGTTCTTAGTTTGCCCGTGACACAAGTGATTAATGATGATAATGCATCGCAAAATAATTGATAAAAATCAGCTTTTGAAACTTATTTTCCAAGTGTCGTAAAGAACTACATTAAACATAATTATTTACTGAGACATAACATGAAATTGTAAAGTATACAACAAGGTAACACTCATATACCAGTAAAATCACATGTTAAATTTGGCTTGATTATGCCTATATTAGGGCGCACGCAATACTTCTTGGGTGACGTAGTCTTCACCTGCCAAATAAATTATATTAGCCAATTCAACAGTCTCTCTAAAGAGAAGAGATCAAGTTAAATTCACTTAGTTACTTTATAAATTTCTGTAAACGAAAGAAGGAAAGTTTTCTGATCAGGCACTAGACAGACTTCAAATCCTTTTTGGAGAAATTACATCATCATAGTGTACAACAAGATCGAAGTTACTTACCTTGAAAGCTACATATTGATCACAGAGATTGGTAAGGTGAACAGAGCACGTACTCTGTTTCTTAACCTCAACTAAAGAAGGAGAAGGGAAATGTGAGACTTGCGCCATTGCAGTTATAAATTAAACAGATTACAATGATTAATCATTTAAACAGCACGTATTTTACATAGTTATTACATTCATTAATAATTTAAACAATGTGATTATGTGATGAAATTGATGAAGAGAGGAAGCAAAAGTAGATAATAAAGCTGTTCCCTGGTTTCTCAAACAAGAAGAAGAAAGATAAAGAATAAGTAATGTGGACTGAAAAAAACCCAATCACTAGAATTACAGACGGAGGCAAGAGATCTTTTTCAATATCTGACTAAGGACAGAACCAAATTTGGGAAAAGAACTAGTATACTTCTCAAAATAGCACAGTTAGATAGCTACCATGAGCATTTATTACCTTTAGAAAGGTAAGATAAAAAAGGATGTGGGAAATTATGGTATTGAAGAGCAGAAGAGCAAGTAGCAGGTGGAAACTACAACCCTAAAAGAAATTTGTGAAATGTATTAACAGGGCTGTGTTCCTCTAGATGAGTGCTTCAAAATTAAACTTATTCACATCCCCACAAAAGAACATGATTCTGTCATATATCCTACCACAGCTAAAATAACTATAAAAATTCACCTCCATAAAGTTTTCCACTTAAGATCACATAACTTATAGACCTCGTATGACCAGACCAGTTAGAACTTTGGGCGTTATGCAATGACAAGAGTCCTGAGCCATGACACTTAATAGCTATCATCTGAAGGCATGTATTTCACAATCATTCCTAGGTATCCATTAACACAGTCAAGGTGACTTAAAATGGTACTATCCTAGTGCCCTTGAATTCCAGGATCCATGCTTACAGCATGGAATTGGGGCATTGTCATTGAAGTTAACAAATTTTCTATTTGAATCCGAATGCAAATGCTCTAATTTCCAGTCAGAAGATTCTACCCCGAGCCACCCAACACGGTTTAAATCTATTCAAGGCAATGCAGCTACCGAACTGAGACAACTTAAAAGGGGCTTTTGTTTCTAGATAGAATTCTTTTAAGAATACAATCAATGAAAGTATAGTGATATCATTAAATGTATGGCATACACCTAGATTTGGATGCAACATGATACATGTATTAACATAACTGAAGGCCAAAAACCATAAAATGATACAATCAAAGCAAGATAACTCCAAAATCTCACTTACATATAAAATTGAGTTCACGGGGATGAATGTCAACTAGACGGCCAGTCATGATTCTTCTAGCCTGAGATAGTGAACCAAAAAAAATAAAAAATCAAGGCACCACCAACTTTAAAATAAAATATAATGAATCGACAAGAACAACCATGATTGCCATATTTTCTCAACTTTTTAAAGGCATATAGTTGAAATAAGTACAGGTAACAAGATATAAATTGAAACTAAAAGTAACAAAAACACACTGGAAAATGCAATTTCCACGTCTATTTTCACATCACAATTTCTTGCACAACTTTGGATAATTTAAAAGCAGCTTTTACCCTACCAAAACTATTGCACATCGCGTAGCAGTAATTGTGCCTTGTCTCAAATAGAATCGGATTTATCAATCTCCATTATCATGTCGATCCACGGGAGGTGTTCGCAACCTATTCTCAATCAATTACTTTATCACCTGGAATCCCCCTCAAGCACTATCAGTTTTGGCTTATTTCTAGAATCCTAGGGCCATGCTAGTGCTGAAATGATGCTTCGCTTCAGAATCAGAACCTAAAAGGAATCTTTTCGAGCAACGTGACATCCCGCCAAAACAACGTACAACGACTTATGAACGATGTACAATGCATCATGGCCGGCGTAATTAAGCAACACTACATGAACCTATTAACTTGCACACACGTACATACACATATAAAGAGATACAGAAAAAAAAAACACAAAAAAAAAACTTACTGGAATTGAGATATTTTCTGAACCTTGGTTAAATGATTTTGGTTGGAAAAAAAAGTAGAGAGAGAAAGTAAGTGAACTGAAAAAATAAAAAAAAACCAAACAAACAAACAAAAAGTAGGCACTATATAGCAATGGAAGCCATGGCCGTGGAGTAAAATTTAAGCGACAGTGCTGCGTGAGAGAGAGAGAAGGGAGGAGATGGTGGGATCAGATTACCTGCAGTAGAAAACACTAAAGTTTGTACAGTGGCTCTGAAATCTATGTTCCAGCGGATGTAACAATGTTGTTTAATTATAAGTAATTTATTTTGCAGTGTATTTTTTTAGGGATAATGGCAGCAAAAACCTCACACCTTTAAAATACTGACAGATTTTTCTCAAACTTTTGATTTATTGCAGCCATTGCCCTAACCTTTTATTGCAGGTGAGACCCTTTTGAATGATTTCAATCCAAAATACCGTCAATTGAATACAAAATTGATTTTGACCACATTTTAATCAATTTTAAAACGACAAAATAGTAACTATCTATTAATTATATTAACTGATTAAATAATAAACAAAAAAATAAAAGAAATAATAATAATAATAATAAAAGTCAACCCCACCCCAATCAAACCCCAAACCAAAACCACCTCCTCTTTTACCACCTTCCTCAGGGATGGGCATTTCTTTCCCTCTTACATAACAACTTCATATGTTGGAGTTATAATGTTGTTTATGAGTATTGTTAGATTCTGTCCATCAAGGGTATTAACTTGTGCGACATAACCAGTCAGAACTTCGACTAGAGAAATTTTATGAGAGGCGATTATATCATTGTCATCCCTATTGGATTCACTATGTTGTCAGGTACTTGAAATTTTTATTTATATATATCAATTTTGTCTACAAAATCATTGTCGGAGAAGAGAACGGGAGAATTGCAGCAGGTGATTTTGGTTTAGGGTTTTGTTCGGGGTGGGGTTGACTTTTCTTTTCTTTTTTATTTATTTTCTTTTTGTTTATTATTTAATGCGACTAATAGATATTTACCGTTTTGCCATTTTAAAATTGATTAAAAATGTGGTCGAAATCAATTTTTTTGGTTAGCTGACGCTATTTTGGATGGAAACCGTTCAAAAGGGTCTCACCTGCAATGTTTCAAAATGTTAGGGGTGGTAGCTGCAACAAATCAAATGTTTGGAGAAAGTCTGTTAATATGTTAAATGTTTGGGGTTTTTGCTGCAATTATGCCTTTTTTACGAGAGGAAAGTGGACTGTGTGCAGTAACAGTGAAATAATTTTCTTGTAAAAATAAAATTTTAAATTATTTTTTAGGCATTTTAAATATAGAATTTCATATAATCGAGTTTACCCATCAGTAAAATAACTTTTAGGGATTGTGTTATGTTGATAAAAGTTGATGAATCCATAAAATCGCGAGCTTGCAGTCGGCAGTTCTATACTATTATTTCATGAAGGACTATGGTCACATTTTTCTAAGTTTTGTTTTCGAATTTCCATAATGAAATAGCAAAAAATTGGGTTCATATTTTAATCCCACAAAAAAGACTATGTCCAATATTAAAAATCAATTTTTCAGTAAATTTTAATAAAATTTGATAAATTGTGTGGTTTAAAAGTTGATAAAAAATTGGTGCTAGAGCATCAATCTAAGTGGTCATACTTGATTGATGCAATTAAGCCATTGTTTTGAACCTCATTTTTGTATGAAATTTGTTTTGAAATGAATGTAATTAAAAAATAAGATGAAGTTTTCGATTTATGTGTAAAATTATTTTATAAAAGAATGTGTGGTTAAAAAAGATTTTTGAAAAAACAAGTTCTTGAAAAAATAGGGTCCAAACATAGCCTAAATAAATCATGTGTTATTTTTGTTGAATGAATATATCGTTTAGCCCCTATTTAATGGTCATTATTGTGTAAAAATAATATTTTGAATAATAACTTTTTGAAGAATATGTAATTAAAAAGTATGAAAAAGTTGAGTTTACATACAAAATATTTTATTGTATGAGAGTATCTTCAAGAGACTATTTAAATATGAGATGCTCTTTATTTTAAAGAGTCAACATTTAATTAAATGCATTCAAAAAATTTCAATTCTCAACATATGTAAGCAATAAAACAATCTAAACAAAAGTTAGTTAAAAACGTATGAGAAATAAATTGTTTTGTTTTACAGGGAATCAAATGATGTCTTAAGTCTTAACTTAAAGTCTATTTGAGCCCACATTTTTTTTTTGCCCAAAATACATTTTGTAAAAGTATTTTTTTGAAGAATGTGTAGTTAAAAAATAAGAAAAAATTTTGAATTTGTATGTAATATTATTTTATTGAAAGAATGTTGTTGAAAATAAGATAGAAATATGTATTTTGAACAAGGGCTTAATGTCAATTAGTTGTCAACTAAATTGGTGCTCAACATTATTACTCAATTAAGGGCATGTTTAGGTCGGATTAAAATTTGATTTTAATCTAAGTCAAAGTCAAATAATCAATATCAACCACACATTTCAAAAACTTCTATCACAATCCATTTAAAATCTGATTTTAATCTACACCAAACACCCTCTAAATGTCGTGCTCTAAGCCCCTATTTGGTTTAATTATTAATTTTGATTTAAATTTTTATTAACTTTTTAAGTGACACCAAACATGGACTAAATATATTTTGGTATTGGACAAAACCTGTTCCAATTTTGAGAAATACATTTATTTCTCAAATTGGTTGCAAACTCATTGATGCAATGATGCAACCAAAATTCGCACATCGTGATTGTGCGAACTAAGATTTTAATGATGGCATGAGCTAGACCTTGAATAAAGTTTTGGCACCTAAAGTAAAGGTGTCGATGTATGACCTTGTTGCACCTTTCGATGCTCAAGTTTGTAATGATAAATAAATATAGAAGTAGGGCCTTCAACTAAACAATGTTATGAACAATAATTACATATATTGGCAACTATTTATAGATTATTTAATCAGTCAAATCATTTTTTATTCACATATTTCTTGAAATCAATAAATATTACTAACTTATATATCACTTATTTTATTAACTTTTTAATCACACATTCCTTGTGACCTACTACTTGTAATCGATTTTTTTTTAATAAACATGCACTTAGTCGAGTTGTGTCAAGACTATGACAATATTGCCTCGGTAGGATTAGGGTATCATTGGAGGTCGTATTCTTGATCTAGCCATGTTGTCATGTGTGAGTATGGTTGTTCCAAGTATCGGGCAACTGCGACCATGCTCAGTGTAATGGCACACTTATGGAGAGCACTAGACGATGACCTCGGGACAAGTGGTTGAGAAGGTCGAAGTGTATGGACCCTATGGTCGAGTTTGAGTATAACAAAACATAAGTTATTAATTAATTAATCGACATAATTTTATTAATTCATAGTTTGGCAAAATTTATAAACATTTAGATCATCACTGATTTTTAATTATTTATAAATTTAATCGTTCTTAAATTATTTTCGAATGAAGGCTCATATGTAGATAGGACAAAATTGTCCAGGCATATATCTACATAGGACAAAATTGTCCAGACCTTACATGAACAAAGAGCTAACTGAAGCAAATTGCACTGTATTCACCGTAGAGGATATTGGCTCTGGCCGGCGGTGTGGTAGTTCCCTGAGAAGCGGTTGTACCAAAAAGTAGATGCACCTGCTTTGAATCTAAGGCCGCGTTTGCGAATCTTCCTATTTCTTTTTCATTGCTTTTCTTTTGAAGCAAGTTGTTCCCATGGGCAAAACCCGCACGAACCACACACGGGCTGGGCCCCGCCACGACCGACAAAAAAGCTTGGACACGTTGGACACTGAGCTTGGCCGGTCAGTTTAACATCGCTAACCATGCCACTTTTTACATTTTCTCGCTATTCACCTTTTTGTCCTAAATCTAGAATTATTTTTATTTTATTAAGGTTTATTTATTATTTTTAAATTATTCATGTCTTTGTAAATTATTTATATTATAAAAATTACACATTTTATTTGTCACACTCTAAGTTCTACGAAATCTATGGGGGTACCGACATGATACTTCACTATAGGCATTTCTGGTAGGAAGATATGTTCGTCGCTATGTTGGGCGAGGATCATGGTCCATTTGTCTTTGCATTTGCCATTTTTGTCATCTTTCGATCCTCACGAAACATCGGGCGAACGCCCAACTTCCAATCATGTTGGCTGAAGCACACTTCTGTATTTAAAGAAGGGTGTGTTTGATGAAGAAACGACTTTTCGAGTTCTAGAAATTAACATATGATCCTTAAAGGCGAGAAAAAATCTTTTAGAATCAAATCCTCCTAGGAAAACCAAATGCATAAGAAAACCTATTCATGGAAGAACCCTACCATAACCAACAAAGGAGGCAGACAGCTAATGGGGGGACAACGCGTGGAGTTATTGCTACACTAACTCGTAAGTAAAGATAAAGATATGAAATTCTTCAAACTCGAGCCAAATTTATGCTTACTCTTCTCTTCCACATTTAAACTCCCATTATTACTTTGTATCGATAGTTGACTTGATTGTCTGAGTACCAATAATGTCGATCCTTTTTCGGCTCGATGATTTTGGTGATAATGGTTTCAATACTAGTGTGCAACAAATAGGTCGATGGAAGCATGATTGGAGATTTGCTGACAGCGAAGTACTAGAAAATATCGAGCTCAAAAATAATAATTTTATTTATTTATTTATTTATTTATTTTTTGTGATGTAGAACTAACGCTTCATGTCAAGTCTTTGCCAAATAAAAGTTTAAAATTTTATAAATGACGATTTTAACTATCTTTTTATTTTAAATAGATCAACGCATTTACCAATTCTAAGTCAACTCCCCAAACCCCAACCTGCATTATAAATCAATGTTGTTTTTTGTTCAAAATCATTATACTCATATTGGGATATTGGGCCTCTTATATGAATGTATTGATGAAGGAATTATTGAAAGCAATTTGGTTTGTCCACGCGTATGCATGGCTCGTTTCTTCACAAACTGAAGCAAAATTGCTTGAGCGCATGGCTCGTTTCTGCAGAAACTAAATCAAAATCGCCTGAGCGCATGGCTTATGCCCATGTGTGCGCATGAGGCTAAAAAAAGTCATTAAGGCTGATTTTCTGGCAACTTTTTATGGAAATATTCAACTTTCCACGTAAGAATGACACGATTTTGTGGATGATGAATTGAAATCTATGATAGGTGATAGATTTCAATTACAAATATATCAAATCATCAATTGAAAATCATTACATAGTGACTTTTGATCCAATTCATTTACATATTCAAACTTTTTAAATGTACTTCAAAATTGGAAGAAAAACACGTGTTTAAGTGTTTTCTTCTTCAAATCTTGTTCAATCCTATAAATCATTTGTCGTGAAACACTATAATCAATTTTTAAGGAGGCAAATATGGTTTGAGGACGACGATTATGCATTCAAGCTTATTTCCATATTTGGTTCTTGCTTCATTATTATCTTTTTGTTCTCTTCTTCGTTCTTTCTCTATATTTATTCCAACAATCAAAACATGCCAGGATATAACTGTAGTCTTTTTCATTGAATATAAGCATGTGTGCCTTGATGTCTTGCTTCGACTTATATTTTTGAATTTTCGTTTTCAGATGCAAATTCATGTGACATCTACATTGAGATCGGCATGATTCACCTCCAGGGTCGGGCAAACCATGTCTAGGTTAAACTTATGTGACTGTCAAGATGATCGTAATTGACATTATAAAGCTCTACATCTACTTTGTATTTATCCCAACTTTCACGCCTTATACAAAGTGCATGTTTGGATTTAGTTAACTTGTAAGTAGATAAAAAGAAAGGGTGAAAATTTTGTGAGTCTCACAAATACGTAGGTAATATGTGTAGTTATAGTGGGACAAACAAAATGTGTAATGAAAATTTAAGTTTGACCAATTTAAATTTTAAGCTTCCTTTGGATACAAATTTTATAAATAATTTATAAATTCAATAAAATCAAATATTAATTTTTACCTTACATTCATAACTTATTCTCTTATTATTATTCACGCATATCATGGGACTACTACTATAAATCATTTATAAATTTTCCAAAAAAGGCTAAGCCAATCAAGAAATGCAAAAACACCCCAAATTTAGCAGCCAGCACACAAAACACTATCATAAAACCTCACGAATCCATGAATATTCAAACACGTCACGCTCCTCTTCCTCGTTCAATCTCACTCTCACTCCCAATTTTCAGATCCATTTTTATCTTTGATTAATTGATTCATAAAAATGGCCTCTGTAACTGCTTCAACTGTTTCCATCCCCTCTCTATTTCTCAAGCAAACCAGTTTACATTCTTTGAGAGTTCTAGGCATTAACCAGTTTTTTCACTTTCGTTTTAATGGTTAAAAATTGAATCTTTCCATGTGGGTTGTTAAAATTTGGGGTTCCATCTTAAAAGGTCAACCTTGTTAAGAGGAGTAGTCCAAGATCTTTATTAATTGGTCTGTGTCATATCATTTATCAATGTGTGATATATATCCCTTAACACGTTCCCGCAAGATGGTGGCTCATTTGAGTAGACCAATATTGAAATCCACATGCTCATTTTTAAAGTTTTAACGCGATCGAATCGCTCGTTGGAGCATAATGAGCTCTGATACCATGTTAAGATTTGAGGTTCCTTCTTAAAAGGTCAACCTTATTAAGAAAAGTAACTCAAACCCTTATAAATTGGTTTATATTTTTATCTATATTCGATGTGGAATTTTATTCCTTAACATGTCACCGCAAGATAGTGACTCGTTTGAGCAGACCAATCTTGAAATTCGTGTGCTCAATTTTTATGAGTCTTAATCGGATCGAATTGCTCGTTGGAGCTTAATGGTCTCTGATACCATGTTAAGATTTGAGGTTCCATTTTAAAATGTCAACCTTGTTAAGAGGAGTAGCCCAAGATTTTTATTAATTGGTCTGTGTCAACATCATTTATCGATGTAGGATTTCCATCTTAAAATGTCAACCTTATTAAGAGGAATAGCTAAAACCCTTATAAATCGATTTATATTTTCATCTTTATTCGATGTGGAATTTTATCCCTCAACATGGGTCACAAGTTATTTAAGCTGATGAGCCGCACTGTAGCCCAAGATTTTTATTAATTGGTCTGTGTCAACATCATTTATCGATGTAGGATTTCCATCTTAAAATGTCAACCTTATTAAGAGGAATAGCTAAAACCCTTATAAATTGGTTTATATTTTCATCTTTATTCGATGTGGAATTTTATCCCTTAACAAGGGTCACAAGTTATTTAAGCTGATGAGCCGCACCAAAATTTGGTTTGCTTTAAAACACGTGATTTTCATCCATATTTCAACCCAAACACCCGTCCCTATATATATATCATACTCTATAAGAGTATCTCCAAGAGACTCTTTAAACATGAAATGCTCTCTATTTTAAAGAGTCAACATTTAAAATCATGTTCCAAAAAACTCTTTAAATTAATATTTTAATTTACAGAGCCAAACACACTCTTTTATAATTAAATGCATTCAAAACGTTTCAATTTTCAATGTAGGAAAATAATAAAATAATATAAAGAAAAACTAGTTAAAATAATAAATAAAGAAAATTAATAAATATTTTTTAGAGTAATAAAATTAATTGTTAAATATAAAGAGATTATTGGAGTACTTCAAAATTTTAACTCTCTAAATTTATAGATGCTCTCCAAATGATAGAATATATTTTTTTTTAAATAGAGAGTCTCTTGAAGATACTCTAAACATCTCAATGTGTATTGAATCATATTTTTTCAAAGAGATCATTCATTTGAAGATCCAAAACACATTCATTGATTCAAAAATTCAACCACCATATTATTTGAACCATGAATTCATCCAAACTTTGATTTGTTGATCTAACCATATTTTTTTTTTTACATTAAACCACAGATTAAAACATGATTAAATACCAAATCACCTAATCCACCGAATATAAATTGATAATAGGGATCAAGAACTGTTGTAGAAGCACGAATTTAAGAGGACTAAGGTGAAGTACCATGAGTCAAGATTTAGCGTCGGAGCACACAATTCATGAGGTTTAAGGTATAAAGCAGGAGTTCGAGATTTGTTTTGAAGGGGCACACCTCCGATAGCATCAAAAGAGATTGCATGAATTGACATTAGAAGTTCTACATGATGGACGAGTTTGGACCGTACTATAAGTTTGATTCAATTTATAGTGGATTATTGAGGGGGGAAATGCTCGGAGTTTTTACCCAACTGAGATTTCTCCTTGATCATTTTTTGCATTCTTTATTATTTTAATTATTGATTGTGGCATTCAAACTATAGAATTTGATTAACTAATCACCTAAAAAGAAATAAAAGTGACTTATTGTTCCCCTTCAGAGATGGTCAAGTTGGCGGAGAGGTGAACGTAGAGACCGAAGGTCACGAGTTCGAATTCCTTGCCAATACTTTCTCGATCAAGCTCGTCGTATCGAGGTTGCCTAGTATAGTTTATCTTTCCTGTGCGGTTTGCATGTTATTGTACATGGAGTGAGGTTTACCCAGTGCGCACTCATAAGTAGCGATTGCGGGTTCTTACGTCAATTAAAAAAAAAAAAGTGACTCATTGTTTGTTATTTGCTAATTTAATAATCCCACTACTTATCATATAGGGTCTAAACTAATTAATTAAAATTGATTAAAGCGCGTGGTGTCAAAAAAGTTCTATTTTTATGTTTAGTTAAGCCATAAAAGAAATGATTTATTTATTTGTACCTAAAATTTTACATAATGTTTTANCTAATTTAATAATCCCACTACTTATCATATAGGGTCTAAACTAATTAATTAAAATTGATTAAAGCGCGTGGTGTCAAAAAAGTTCTATTTTTATGTTTAGTTAAGCCATAAAAGAAATGATTTATTTATTTGTACCTAAAATTTTACATAATGTTTTACCTAATAGACACGTGGCGACCCTCTATTGGGAGGACGCCTGGGCCTACAGGCCCCCCCAATAGGGGACCGACACGTGTGTATTATGTAAAACATTTGGTAAAACATTTAGTACATGTAGCATTACTCTAAAAAAAAGGGTGGAAAAGTACCTTTTTGTAAACGAAGTACGGACTTTCTTGTGAAAATTGCTTTTGGCAAAGATGTTGGGCAATGAAAGTTACTTTCTCTCACTTATTTGTGCTTAGCTGATCATGCTTGCAGTAGAATTTCGAATTTAGTTGGATTAAAGTCAGCTGATACGGCGATCAGGACATATTTTAGCTTTACGAGCAGTAGTTTTACTATTTCTTTCCATGTGTCGGGTTCGATTCAAATTCAATTGTTGGCCAAATTCAAAGCGAACTTCTATCTTTTTACTTTCTTCTCTGGCTATTACAGGGTTCCCTGTACCACGTCGTCTGTAGTCAATCAGATTACTTGTCTTGGGAATGCTAGGTTTGCTTTCTTTAATTCGATGTGATTTACAAATCAGTTTTACTAAAGATGCATTAAGTTAGACATCATCAACTACATTGTTTGACGTGACAACACTTTGGTCATTGATTTTAATAACACTTATTTAAATCAATGACATACTTTTTCACACATCACATAATGTCATTCAGAAATATACAATTAGCATAATTCTTTACGAATATACAAGTTTCAGGCTCACAATTATGCATATTTGCAAACTCTTGGGTGTCAACTTTATGTTGAAACATGTTATGATACTAATTGAACTCTCGGAGAAGAAGACAAGAGCGATAATTTATCGACGTAGGTTCAATAGTTAAGTTCTTTCCCGCATATAAAGAATCTTTGTTTGCATGTATTCAAGTGTCCTTTCACCTTTGTTTGTCTCGTTTGATTGAAAATAATTCATGTAATTGATCCAAAATTTATTGAAAAACTCATTCCTCACCCTCTTCGCTTTCTTTACTAGAATTCAAGATTGAAGGCGGACTTATTGGCTAATATATCTAAATCTAATGCCACCAAAATTGAATAAAGACTTTAAAGAACCAGCACTTTAAAATATTCCTTTTAACGACATGGAGATTATTTGAATCTCTCTCGTGCTAATGTGGATTGAACTGAAAAGAAAATAGATCATTTTTACAAAAGTTTATGTTTGATGCAATATGTTTGAGATTATGTATAGTTGACAAGTTCGTTCTACTCTATTTAGACATTAATATATCGAAAGTGTTTCTAATTATTGCAATTCATGGAATTCAATAGAGATTCTTTTATTGTTTTTATAGAGTTTAGTAATTGATTTGGACTAAAAACGCATGGTTGTTATGTAATCAAACTTGGACCGTTTACTACTTTAAAACGAGAACGACCACATATCAATGCAATAAAAAATATTATATTAATTCCTTAGGGGGTGATCGAGTTGGTGGAGCAGGTGAACGTGGAGACCGAATGTCACAGTTCAAATTCCCTGTCAACACTTTCTCAATCGAGCCCGTTGTATCAGACTTGCCAGTGCGGTTTATTTCTCATGTGTAGTTTGCGGGCTACTGCACATGAAACGATGTTTACCCAGTGCGCACTTACATATAGCGACTGCGAGGTCTTACGTCAAAAAAAAAAAAAAAAATTTATATTTCAGCATGTTCAACTAAGTAAATAAGAGCTTGTTTGATATTGATTTTTTTGAATTTATTTTTTAAAAGCCATTTTCAACTATATATATTAGGAAATCCACGAAATCACATATTTTTTTCACCTGAAAAAATATGTGCCAAACAAGTTCTAAGTAAATTGTAAAATTAATTCTTTAATTGATTAAAACTAAAAATTGTCTATAGTTATCTATTTTGTATCATATCGTTACTTTCAAAATGTCGAAGACAAAATTAAAACACTTGTAGTCCTTTCAAAATCAGGCGCCCCCCGAATAGGGGGGGCCGTCATTTGACAGTTGTGTCAAAAGCTATGTCAACACTTATGTTCATTTAACATTTCTCAAGATTTGAAGTACAAGACATGGGAAAATTATGGTTGCGCTCTCCAATCTTTTACGCGGTGACAAAATCCAAAAGTAATGTTTTGGTTCCCAATCTATTTAGATATGTGAATTTAAAAGTTGAATGCGACTTTTAATTGATTTGAGAAGATTTTTGATGGTTTTGCCACCCAACTTTAACTTAGGTGACAGTCACGTGTGATTTTTTCATCCACGTCGACGGTTTTGATCTTATGGAGACCTAAACTTGCATATTTAGACCCTGTTTAATGGATTATTTTTTTTAAATGAAAAAATGAGTTTTTAAATAGTAAGTTTTGGAAGAATGTATAATTAGAAAGTAAGAAAATTTTTTGAGTTTACATGAAAAATATTTTATTG
>CAIGRS010214480.1:0-16304 GCA_903798395.1 Fraxinus floribunda | reverse complement strand
CATCCAAAAAAAATCATACACCATGTAATTTTGCATCTTAAAATTTACATGAAATATGACTTTTTCAAATGTAACATTTCGAAAATGTTGATGTCATATTCCATATAAAATTTCCTAATAAAATGATGAAAATTACATTGAGAAATTTGTATTGCAAAAATAATAATTGTGCATGATTGATTTTTTTTTTTTAAAATGCGAGTTAGACGTCTTTATTTAAAACTCACGTTTAATATATATTTAACTATTTTCGATATCTGTTTNACCGTGCATGAAATAATTGAATTTTTTTAAAAAAAATGCGAGTTAGACGTCTTTCTTTAAGACTCATGTTTAATATATTTTTAAATATTTTCGATATATGTTTCGACTATTCGATATGCTCATAATGTAGTTCTCGAAATAAGTTTTGAGATGATATAAGCAATTTGTAGATTCGATTAGCGTACAATCGTAAGAGAATTTTTAAAATTAGTTTGCTATCGAAATTCAAATTTATTGTGATTTTGCCCATGTTTAGTGGAGATTAAAATAAAGTTTTTAGTATATTTTGATAAAAGCTAAATAATTATGAATTCCATAAAATATGTTATTAAAATTAATTGTTAACTTTGATTTAGATTTCAATCAGATACCAAACATTATTTTAAAAAAAAAAAAAATCTCCAAAGTTGGGGGCACCCCCCCGGGTCTGCCAGTGCATTTAGATTTGTAATATTCAAAGTGTATATCATGTTTGAAACTTATATATATATTTTTTTTTTAAATTGTCAAATAAAAGTTTGCTACATGGCAAATTGTCAAACTTGATGTAGCGTACACCAAGCATGATTGATATATTTATAGTAATAATGCTAAATATACATTCTTTCGTAAACGATGTTTTTTAGTTACCTTTGTTTTTTGAAAATTGTAGACGGGAAAACTGTTTTTTATTTTTAAACTGTCCAAATCATTTTGCAATGTGCCACAATATAAAAGATGACGTAGTCTCCTTTTTTATTAGGTGCTTTAACGAAGACTTTTCTCGTTGATCATCACTAGTCAGTTTTGGAGAGAAGATGAATTTAGAACAATGCCAATCATTTTAGAGTCAAGATGATCATCGATACATTGTTCAAGGTCTAAAAATACATTCAAACTTCCCGGAACAATGTGACGCCGCTGTGACGAACAAATGATCATCTAGACTCTAGATGAATAGCATCGTGAGTTTATAGGCGGAGTTTTAAATCAAATGGAATGGATAAAATTAATTTATGCAGTCGACCCTCAATGTACTAGAAATAATCGAAGCCAGTTGTGCAGTCAAAAAATAAGACAATATACACACAAATAATCATATCCAAGTAGTAGTTCAGCTCAGCTACAACGTTAACCAGCTATACATAGGCCTGAGGCTCCAAATTATCAGAACAAAGTACTCATAAATTGCTACTTATGGATCAACCGTTGCTACTTATGAATAAACCAAAGTTTCCATACATCGTTATTTAAAGGTCCCATAACTTTTTTTGAAAAGAAGGCTATTTTGATCAATAAATGCTCACCCTGTACCATCCAAATAATTTATACTCGCTTAAAATGACCTGTTAGGTTTAGGAGATGAGGACTTGGCTTTTGCAAAATCAACCAGATCTTTGAACAGTGCATCTTCAGTAGAATTTTCTCGCCGGGTATTGGTTGGTGATTTGATGGAGAGATTCTGAGTTTGCCCGACTAAGCTGTCGTAAGAAGAACCAGATCCACTACTCGAGTGAGAGACACCACGACCATAAGAGTTTTGCTCGAAAAATTGCTGTCTCTGGTTATACCGGGAAGGTGGAGGTGGGAGTGGGCTGGGAGCAGGAACGTCCCAAGGAGCCGGAGGCAACTCATCAGAAGATTTGCTTTTTGGAACAGGTTCGTTGTATGGGGATTTTGGAGTAAACATTGATGCCGTTGGATTTATCAAATCGTCAGGAGGAGAGGTGGACAACTTCGGGTTCACATTAGGGGTTGAGTTTCGGCTATTTGACTGAGATCGAGCAGCAATAGGAGTTGATCCTGATCTTCCCGAAGATCGTTCTGATTCATAGAAATCCCCACTTAGATAATCCACCGTACCAGAGCCAGAACCGGTAGGTTTAGTTAATGATGGTGGAGGAACAATTGGCTTGGTCCAAGTAGGTTCACTCTTTCCAGCAATGGGCTTCCGTGACTGCCCTTGCAATGTATCCCTTGATGATCTGTACTCAATGCAGTAACATAACATCAATACCTCATGCAAGAAAGGTTTAGAAAATTTATCAGAGTACAATCCGATGTTCTGTTAATAAGATAACGAAAATGTAATGTGTACTTCCAGCATCTGAACACGTGATGCCTCAAATTGTACCTCTATGCAAATAACTTATATTTATAATCCCATTTCTCCTCCTAGAATACGAGTTGATTTTACAAGCTTTGGGTAGTTTGATAACTAGAATTTTGATTTTGATTAGTTTTAATATATTAGAAGTTTCACAAGATTTTATTTTACTACGTAAAAGGGAACCTAATATTTTCATTTTAGGCGCAACATTATTATTGATTACAAGTATCTTGAACCTAAAAACTTCCTTGGTCACATGCATCTTTGAATGTTCTTCGCCTAATCTCTAGTCAAAGAGGAAAGGCTAATAGAGGTTTTTACGACATAGTTATCTGTAGTTGCATATTCTTAAAGCAGCCCTTGTAGAATGCACAAAGTACGATAAGAAATGAATCCAAACAAGAAAATAGTGTAATTAAGTTAACCTGTGTGCTAACTGAGCAAAATCATCTTCCGATTCATCATCCTCGTGATTGACATTCATAAGAGGTGCAACTGGAGTCTCTGTTGTCCCTAATGCAACTGTCGGGGTTCCTTTTGCAATTTCATCATGCTTATTCAGAATGCGCTGCAAATTATCATTCAGTGCTAATCCCTTGCATAGAAGATCCTCGTCCCTGAGAAAAGAAGTGGCAATTCCTCTCAGAAAATTAAATTCAAAATTATCGAAATACCAAGAAAAGCTATATTCTTACACAGTATTATTCACGAGAACTGTGACTCGCTTCTGGTATGAACGGCACTGTTCAACAAGGTCAACAATCACCTCGTCCTTTACACCCTGTGTCCAAATCCAAAAGGTTAATAAACAGTTAAAGTATGAATAATCTACAGCAGATATATAGTTCTTATTAAAGAAATCCTAAATGTTAATGAACCAAAAATACGAATAATCTGCAGCAAAAACAGCATTCTTCTTCCCAGGGATCTGTGCTTTCAACTTATTTATAACAAAATCTAATTTGCGTCAAGTTCGTCACTCTCCATGGAAAAATCACATAAGAAATCTAGCATAGTACCTTAAGAATCAAATTTGATCATCCCATTCCTTTCCTCAATCCCAATAGAGAATATCAAATTCCCAATATTACATTCACCCAACACATGCTACTTTTAGGTTATTCTATTTCCAAGAAATTGTTGTTAGTAGCTAAGAAGACATGTTAACTCTATTATGCATTCTTAATCCATTGGTTCTAATTAAGATGTCCCAATATGATCATGCCACCAGCCTCTGACTTCAACAGACAGATAGCCTTTATAAAATACCATGTTATTCTGCATCAGGATTGAACATTTATAGGGATATCAAGGCACCACCAAAAGATTATTCAACTACTTGTAGAAATACATCATAGTTTAAATTTTAATGACTTCGTCCCGCATATGCACAAGAAAGGATATGTTTACTACAGTAATAATAGTCAAAGCATTCAAATCCACAAGTGTAATAGTTGACAATATATTATCACTGGGAACAAGAAATGCCTAGAGAAGAGTTGAGAACAAAGTGGCGGGTGCATAACACATGGGAATCTGCCATCTGCATTTCCTCCTATAAGACATTCTATTTATTGCTACTTCCTTCAATGAGCTAGGAGAGAACGTTGTCTTCCCGGGAAAAAATATTTTTGCCCTCAGCAACAGATACAATTTTGTAATGGGTTAAAAACACAGTTAGTCACCCAACTCATTGCATTGTTTCACTCTGGTCACCAAGGTTGTTCCTGTTTAACTTTCATTTTTGTTGTAATTTAAGCATTATGTCTCTCTCTTTCTCCTGAACAACATAAAAAGTGGTTATTTGTTTATGCTCATAGAGCATAAAAATGATTTATTGGGAGGGCCATAAATTAATAGAGATACTAATATGGCTAATGAAAAAAAATTAGCAGCATGAAAAATCATTATGTGCATTGTTTTTATCCTCCAGGTGGACAAAGTCTTGTTATGCATTTTTCCGAAGTAAGGAGAAGAATCTAAATCTTCTTCCTGAATCCCTCACAGCCCCCTCCCCCCATCACCACTACTTCCATGGCCACCAAGTTAGCATTCTGTTAATTAAACATAGGTCGACGGAGTGACTAAATTAATACAAAAATGGAAGTTTAAGTGTCCAATTTGGAGTAAAGCCCCTGTTTGACAACCATTAGAATGAGTTTTTTTTTTTGGGAAAATGAGTTTTGGAATAGTGATTTTTTGGAAAATGTGTGGTTATAAAGTAGAAAAAAGTTATGGTTTATGTGCCAAATATTTTATTGTGAGAACGTGCTACTCAAAATGAGTTTGAGAAAAAAAAATTGTTTTAACGGTTGTCAAACAGGGGCAAAGAAAAGTTTGGTGACCAAAGTGAAACAACTATATAAATTGAGTGATTAACACTGTTTTTAACCCATTTTGTAACACCGAAGGTACAAAAAATAGTCGATCTTAGAAAGAGAAAAACAACACGACAAAAAATTAAAATTATAACCTGACGATTCTTTGGATCCAAGGCACGAAGCATATCCATCAAAACATCCGCAAGTCCCTCAGCATTTTGAATTTCTGCCAAGCTGCACCATAAAAAAAGAACAACTTATAATTAAGTTCTGCAATCCATGTGACTATGGTAGTCATGAGCTCCTTTGCTTTAGTACTAAGAAGTCTTGAGCATTACCAGCAGTACTAACTACTGGACTACTGACTTTCCATTTTGTTCCCTAACAAGGGCTACAACTTCTTAAGCATTTATTGGTTTGAATGAGAAAATGGTCCAGCGAAAAACTTTAGCATCAGGACTGAACAATTCGTTGAATATATTTAAACCAGCCCCATCAAAGTTCTTGTAAAAAAAAATTATGCTTTTTAATCCTAAGAATGAAGCAAACTAGAAGCATGTTTTGCTAAACTTTAAAAGTCTAGCCCTAGTTTGATACCCATTTTTCTTAAAATACATTTTCCTCTTTCTTCTTTTCAAGTACACATTCTTCAATAAAATAATGTTACACGAAAATCCAAAATTTTTCCTTATTTTTTAAACACACATTAATTATCAATCTACTGTTTCAAAATGCATTCTTACTATAAAAATGGGAAACGAGCTTTTACTGAGTAAATAAATTTCATAAAAATAAAAATTTATTATCTAAGTTGGAAAAAAGAGGATGCTAGGCTAAGCTAAAAGTTACAAAAAAGTAACTTTTTTTGAAAAGTGGATAGAGACATACTTCACAGAAAAGTTAAAAGTTATATTTAAACTTAGCAAGACATGTTGCATACATTTATTTATTTGGACAGTAAGTTAACAGTTGCTTTCAAAATAAGTAATCATGTGACTATGGTAGTCATGAGCTTCTTTGCTTTAGTACTAAGAAGTCTTGAGCATTACCAGCAGTACTAACTACTGGAATACTGAATTTCCATTTTGTTCCCTAACAAGGGCTACAACTTCTTAAGCATTTATTGGTTTGAATGAGAAAATGGTCCAGCGAAAAACTTTTAGCATCAGGACTGAACAATTCGTTGAATGTATTTAAACCAGCCCCATCAAAGTTCTTGTAAAAAAAAATTATGCTTTTTAATCCTAAGAATGAGTCTAGCCCTAGTTTGATACTCATTTTTCTTAAAATACATTTTCCTCTTTCTTCTTTTCAACTACACATTCTTCAATAAAATAATGTTACACGAAAATCCAAAAATTTTTCTTATTTTTTAATCACACATTCTTTATCAATCTACTATTTCAAAATACATTCTTACTATAAAAATGGGAATTGAGCTTTTCCTGAGTAAATAAATTTCATAAAAATAAAAACTTATTATCTAAGTTGGAAAAAAGAGGATGCTAGGCTAAGCTAAAAGTTACAAAAAAGAAACTTTTTTTGAAAAGTGGATAGAGACATACTTCATTGAAAAGTTAAAAGTCATATTTAAACTTAGCAAGACATGTTGCATACATTTATTTATTTGGACAGTAACAGTTGCTTTCAAAATAAGTAACTTGTTTTACTTAAAAGCAAGTCATCCAAACACACCGGGAAACAAAGCACTGAATGAACTATTTAGCCAATAATTGTAGTCATATACAGTTAAAACCAATCATCCCCCCTAAACTCTCCACTTGCTAAGACAACATTTTCAACCCTGGCAGACAGAAAGTTAAAAAGTATTTTTCAGTTTAGAAATAAACATCACGATAAGAATGAAACTATTTTATTTATGTAGATAAAGCTTTGTGAACCAATCAGTGCAATGCAAAAATTGAAGGAGAAGGATAAACCTAAGACCAGAGGCATCAGACTGAAGAGAGGCCTGAACAGCAGCTTCCTCATATGCAGAAGCAGAATACTCTATTGGATGTGTTTGTGGTGGGGTGAATAGTGGTACACTGTTTTCCTCTCGAGGTGGGAATTCTACTCCAGCAGACTGTCATTTTCAAACAGAAGTGAGTTCTTGAACTTTAATGGCATGTTCATTCGGATGTGATTGATAGCACTGGACAACGCTAAGGAAGAAAAAAGATAAAATCTTATCGATTGTATTCTCAAGTCCTATCTAACATTGTGTAACACAAATACACTGAAGTGGGAGGGTTCGAGTCAACAGCAAAGGAAGATATAGTTATGTCAGTCAATTTGTGTAACACAAATACACTGAAGTTGGAGGGTTCGAGTAAACAGCAAAGGAAGATATAGTTATGTCAGTCAAGTATCAAATATAAGGAAGCAAGTTAGATAAGTTAATTTAATCGTATAGAAGTCATGCTGTAATAGAAAATCATGTGAAATTAGAATGTAAACTAACACACTGCGGAGACCAATTGTTACATTCAAAGTTAAAAGCCAGTGATTTTGTAAAGCATAAGGCATTGGTCTCTTGAAGGTTAATGGCATTATTAAGAAAGAAAAAAAAACTAAAATTTTGTTCATTGTAGCGTCTAGTATAGTCTAATACTATATGCAATAAGGGTTCTGCAAAAGAAAAATAATTTACTCAATCAGAAAGCTCTCGGATCTCCCTCCCTCCCTCCCTCCCCTGCCCTCTCACATACACAACAAAAAAGCTTATGCAAATAATCTGGCATGTATTTCTTTGCTACAAGGTAAATTATTTTCTAGAGGTCATGAAAACTGATTGCATTCTCTTGTATTTGGTATCATTTACTCGATTCCAGAATAAAAACTCTCCGTGCGTAACAGCATTTTAAAAATGAAATAATTTCTGGCAAAATCATTTTTTTGATGCATAATTTCATCAATTTCCCAACAATATAGATGCAAGCACAAGAATGTTAACAATTTATCATGTATAGACTAAGAAGCACGGATACAGATACGTAATTCGAATACGATACGATACGGGTATGCCGATACGACTTTTTAAAAAAAAAAAAAAAATTCAACATCAGCTTCTTCATTATCATTAAAAATAACACTATCCAATCGTGGCTCATCTAATGATAGATTAACAACCTCAAGCATTCCAAATCCTTTTAAGAGTATCAAATGAGTCTCCAACAATGTGCTACATTTTGGATTCTCCTTTCGGATAGTGATCTAATTTTCTTGATAAACTAATTGAGTATTTTCAATAAATATTATTAATATTCAATAAGTTATTAAAATAATTAGAAAATTCATATGTATCGGAATTCGGACACGTATCGAAAATAATTAAAAAGTGTGTATCGGCATATTGAAAATTTTAAAAGTATAAATAATTAAAAATAATTAAAAAACATGCATGTGGTACGTATTGGAGGATATTCGAGAGTATCCAAGCTTGAATACGTATCAAATACGGGTACTAATAAGTTTACAAGTATTCATGCTTCTAGTGTACAACACTACATCCAGACAAATATATGTAGCCATTGCACATTAGCCCCTCTTTGATTCCCATTTTTGGAGTAAAATGTATAATGGAATAGTGATTTTTTTTTTGAAGAATGTGTGGTTAAAAAGTAAGGAAAAGTTTTTGAAATACGTGTATAATTATTTTATGGGAGAATGTGTTATTGGGCTAGATCAGGGGAGCATATATCCCTAGTGCATTTTCAAATTAGCTTCTTCATAGTTTTCATCAGTGAGAGAAATTTCAGTGCATAACTTAAAGGGAATCATGCATCCACAGGTAGCTGAAAAACTGCCTCGACATTCAACAAAAGCTTTAAGATGAGAGAGAGGAGGCAATATATTTAAGTCAATATGATCTTTTATTCAAAGCTTGTAAGCATCTTAAAAGTTTCTTTTCCATGCAGATCCCTCTAGATACTTAAATAAATATTTTGTGAAAAAAAGTTTTTCCCAAATTGAGATAAACAATACTGTAAGAACTAAACAACATTTTAACAAAAACATCCAGCCCAGCTTCTTCTTCTAATACTCAAGTTGTTTGTGTACACAAATACCAAGGAAAAGATGCCTGAAGCCAATAAAAGCTAGGATGCATGTATCAGCGGATCAATGATAAAAGCTACCTCAACACACAGAGAAAAGCACTGGCGTGTGTGTGTGTGAGAGAGAGAGAGAGAGAGAGAGAGAGAGAGAGAGAGAGAAGGTAGTAAAGGTCGTTTAACATTTCTTTTTATATTGAATATATCTATCATCTGTTTTACGAATCTAAAGATACAAACTGATTGTACTGTAATTGTAAAGGAGAAAACAATATTTCTCCTATAGACATGTCACCTTTTGATGGTATTTTATCAATAGGAATATAATATCAAGGTATAGTACTAACAGCATGAGCTAATAATGATTATATATATAAAGGAAATAACAGAAGGTTGAAAGTAAATGTCAATCTACTTTGAGCAAATAGAGATAACGGCATATAAGCTCAGTTTTACAAATGAAATGTGATTAAGCTTTCACTGCAAAGAGTTAAATGAATTTTATTTATATAAAATAATTGTGCTGAGTCTGCTGACATATAAAAAGCAAAAAGAGATGTAAATTACCTTCAGTTCGTTATAGGCAGCATAGTACTGGGGAAACCTACCCCTGGGCCCCCCAAAGGCTTCTTGCCAAGTATCTATCAAGATTAAGATTTTCTCCCTCACATTTAAATCAGGCTGCAAAAGTTTAATTGAATGCAATATATAAAAGTTACATTAGGGTCTTGAAGGGTAATAAAAAAAATATCAAGAGCAAAAATATTATCACCTTCTTCTTTACTATTTTGACCATTTCATGTAGAATATCCCGCTCAATGATCTGTTGAAACAGATTCTCCCCACAATTTTTGGTAAGAGTCTCCAGAACCTGGAAAGAAACATAATTGTAAGGATATACTTCGTACAATTGCCTTATATCAAAACCCTTTTATCCACAGAGTAGATATTAGTTCAAAATTTGACCAATGTTGCCGTCAACATTCCTTTAGATTTATCAAATTACAGAAATTTCTCCGTGTTTGTAAACGTATCAAACGGTCCATGTCTAAGAGAGAAGGGAAAAAGTGAAAATACTCACAAATAATGCAAGGAGCTGTATCTTAGGGTTTTTACTCCCCAATCTTTTCTTGAGTATCTTCAGTGCATCCTTTGCTTGCCTGTGATTTCAATTTCATGAGATAAGAAAAAATATCATTTACTTCAGCCTTTGCAATAGAATATTAAAGTACATGAAATATGATCCAGCGAGATTCAAGTTTTAGAAAAAATACAAAATTGAACTGAAAATATATATCTTGCATAACATCAAGATAAATAACAGTAGAAGAATGCAATGCCTATACTATATGTCATAATGTATCCAGTTTCATGCAGGGTATCATAATATTATCTTTTAAAATTTTGAGCATCCATATTATGGTTTGTACATGTAAGTGCACTATTTGCCTCAAATCCACTACGCATCACATTGTGTCTGCAATGATTATCTTAGTTTCACACTTTTCAAAATTCCAAATTTGACACTCCAATTCAAAATCTTTTAAGGGGAAAGAAAACCTCCTCAAAGCATGATATATACATTTCCTCATTTGATCAAAAAAATAAATATCTATTAATGTTTAGCGAGATGGATATCTTGTAATATTATTCACTGACCCTACCTAAATCACATTCTCGCTATTCACTCCATTTCAAATGCGTGCAATAGATCAACTATTGCCAAAATTTATCCAGGGCGAAAAAAAGTAGATGGCATCTATTGTTTGCAATCAATATTAAAAGGGAAAATTGCAGCCACAGTACCAAACCTTTCACTTTTTTTCAGACATTGCCCAAACCCTTAAACAATTCGCACCCGAAGTTCAAATTGACAGAAACCGTTAGTTGACCAATAATTAAATTTCTGACCAATTGTTGACCAATTTCTAAGGGGTAAATATGTAACTTTACATTTTTTCATATGAAAAAAATTAAAATAAATGAATTAAATTTAAAAAAACCCTAAACTACTGCTCATCTCCTCCCCCCTTCACCCCCACCCCACCCTGCCCCAATCATAAAAAAAGCAGTAAAGCAAATTTGTCCTCTATGCTAAGCGTTTGAACTTGAAATTCGGATCCAAAATCCCATTCTCCCAATTCTCTAATTTCAATCACCGTGTGTGTTTGGTGTAATTTCTTGTAGATTTCTAGGTGGGGAATTAATGGGCTGCACTCAATCTAAGATCGAGAACGAGGAAATCAATTATGAATTTGATATAGATGTAAATCAATAATAAGCTATATGCGACAGTTCACAAAAAATTATGTTTCTCCACCATCAGATCTCAGTTCGCTTCTCATCGGCCCATCACTCACACCATATCGTCTCTCTTTCTGTGGAATTGAAAAGAACCAAAAAAGGTAATCGACTTCGACTTTTAAAATCCGTTTTCGATTTTTCAATTTCTCAATTTTTTCCTATGATGGAAATAATTACAAGCAGTGAATTCAATATTCTCCCATGCACTTATATGTATGTATTTCTGTTTGCATCTTCTGAATTTCTGTTTGCATCTTCTGTTGGGCGTTGTATGCATTAATGCATATATGGATGTATTAGTAAGTGATTTGAGGAGTAGGATGAAGTGGGCGTGTTGAAATATTGGCTATTCCAGTTGGTGGGGGTGGGGGTGGGGGTGGGGGAGAAGATGAACAATAGTTTAGGGTTTTTTTTAAAATTTAATTCTTTTATTTTAATTTCTTTCATATGAAAAAATGTAAATTTACATACTTACCCTTCAGAAATTGGTCAACAAATTGGTCAGAAATTTAATTATTGATCAACTAACGGTCAAACTAACAATTTCTGTCAATTTGGACTATGGGTGCGAATTGTTTAAAGGTTTGGTATCGTGGGTGGCACAAATGAAAGGTTTGGGTAAAGTCTGCAAAAAAAGTAAAAGGTTTGGTACCGTGGCTTCAATTTTTCCATATTAAAATTAGCATCACTGGAAATCTATCACATCGAGCATGTTTTGCTAAGCTTAAAAAGGCTTGCTTAAAAGTTTACTTGTAGCGAAATAAGTATAAACAAGTAATTTTTTAACTGATCAACATTAAAAATAAGTATGTCTCTGACAATAAGGTAAGAGTTTATTTCAAGAAAATTAACTTTTGTTTGATAAAAAATTAGATTAAAAGTAGCTTATCCAAAAGTTACTGATTTTTAACTTTAGCCAAACATGCTCATTGCAATTAAAAAAAAAAAAAAATCAGGCCACACAAATGAAAAATACTCTAGCCGCCAAAATGTCTTCCACGAACCTAAAAATCAATATGACAATCAAACAGCAACATCAATGATGTGAATCATCTGGACTAGAAAAAATAAGAGCCACAAAGGAAAATGTAAAAATCTATTCAAGTAAAAGTTACACGAAAAAATAAATATGCACTTGGAAAAGAAAAATAAATGAAACAATACCCAGGATCCATATTTATGACGTCGCAAAGCTCTATGTTCACTGCCCAGTCTGGACCAACCAACATGTCACTAGTTGCCCTCTCAGCAATAGCCGCCGCGTTAGCCATATTTGTTTATTTTATAATGCCAGTTTCTTTAACTTCCTAAAACAAACACAAACTAGACACAGTCAATCCACATCACCAATTGAATAACCCGGGTATCTACAAAATACAGACTAACAGAGCGGCAAAGAAATCCAAACAACAAAATCTATTGAAGACTGGGCACACCCATTGCATCATATAAGACACATAAACAGATCGAATGACAATAAGAAAACCCCAGAAAGAAACTGATAAATTTATGCTCAAATATACACAAAATTACACTCTAGAATTATATATGATAATCAAGCGGCCGCAGAAGTAAAGTACGAGATAAAGCAAAACTTATAATTAAGAAACCAAGCTATAATTCTTTTTCTCTTAGCATAAATGCAAACCCACTATCAATTTAAATTACGAAAAATCACCAAACGAATCAACAAAGTCCTTAAAGAAAGTAACCAAAAATCTAATTCCAACCTGCAAAATAACATCCAAGAAAATAAAGTCTCAATTCCAAAATCAATCACAGAAAGAAATTGAAAAAGAAAAAAAAAAGAACCAAATAAATCTTAAAAGACCGAGTATTTCAACCAAATAAAGAGTACAGTTCACAGAATCACAAGGATCAAGAATTAAAGAATCAAATTCAGGCAAAGAAAATACCAATACCAAAGCAGAAAAAGTCAGGATCTTTACCAGATTACCGGTCAGAACCAACCCACCGTCTAGTTTAGTTTATAGAGATATACTAAATAAATATTGAGAGAGAGAGAGAGAGAGAGATTGTAGAATGAACTCAATGAAGAGACTTTGATCTATATGGGGTTTTGGTAAAATTGTCAAAATATTTATATTACTATTAATTATAGGAATTTTTCAATGCGAGAGCGTCCAGGTGTTGGAACCATCCAAAATTTACCACTCAACTCACTTAGGTTCCATTCAATTCTTTTTAGCCCCTCTTTGACAACAATTATTTGAAAAGTAGGATTTTTTTAAAAAAAAATTACGTGCAAAATCTTTTATTTTGTGAATGTTTGATTTAAAATAAATATATAGAAAAAAATTTCAAATAATGGTTGTCTAACAAAAACTTAGAGCACGTTCGGTAGAGATTAAAATTGAAAAACTAGCCGTTATTGTTGACTTTTATTAAACGAGTGAAACCTAATAACGACTATATTTTCAATTTTAATTGAATTTTAATCTCTACCGAACGGGCTCTTAGTTTCAAAATGCACAAAACTTTCAATTTAAATAAATCTTCAAGAATTTCACGAAATGTGTCACTTGATTCACACACAATCACTTTGAATAGAGGTAATTCATAATAACCTATTATATTTCTCTAAAAAACAAAAAATAAATAAAGAATTATTTATCTTCTTTATCATTAAAATCACTTACTCGAGTGGGAGGGTATGAAAACAATAGGGGATTATGGATTTCGAAAATAAATGTGATTTTTTCATTATTAGTTTCCTTTCTTCTTCTAATTATTTATTTATTTGGAGAGGGAAAAAGAAAAAAGAAAGTATAACAGTTCCTTCCAAAAGGACTTACTTGCACCTATTGAAACTTTGATGATCTCAAATCCAAGAAAAATTAAAAATGTTGACTAAAATGCTCCAAGTTATAAAGTTTGGAGGCCACTGCTGCAAATTTCTCTAATTACACGACAGAATAGTTCACCATCGGTTCACCATAATCTCTTGCTATAACCATTGGTCTGTCACGGGAGATTGTCACAGCTTTCTCGTTTTATAATTCTTTAGTTTTGACTTTTCGATTTCTTGACTACTAAGCAAATAGGATTCCACAAGCGCGTTTAATGAGTCTCGTTTGACTACCATTGTTTGGAAATAATAATAATTTAAATATTGATTTTTAAAAAAAATGTGTGATTAAAAGTGGAAAAAAAATTGAATTTATATAAAATATTTATTAGGTGAAAGTACTATGAAAAATGAGTATTTAAAATAATAATAATAATAAATAATGATTGTCAACTGGCTGACCACAATAGTCAATTTTGCCACAATGGTCTACTGTTTAGTGTTTACATTGACGATTGCTGGTTGACCAGAGAGCCCATATACCAATTATTCAAATCATTAAAAAAAAAAATTAAGGATTTGAGTAGTTTTTTGTTTTCGATTTTACAGTATACATAAAATTTGTTTGAATTGATATTTTGAAAATATATTTTCAAAAATATAGTTAAACAAATTTTATGAACTCACAACACATTTTTTTTATGTTAAACAGTATTTTTAATGAATCTCTAAAAATGTAAAATTCTAGAAAAATGAAATTAATAAAAATAAAAAATTTGAAGATTTTCTAAAAAAATGAAAAAATAAATAAAATTGTAATTTTTTAAAACAAAAATAAAAAAATCTAAAAAATAAAAGTCTAAAAAATAAAAAATGAAAAGAATGAAAACTATTCAAGTTGTTAATGATTATTTAGATAAAAAAGAAATAACATATTACAAATAAAAATTCTCTATCTATATCGATAATTTTAATTTCTTATTTCTTATAATTTGCTAAACTAATTTATTATTTTTTAAAAATTTTGTAGAGAAAAAAAAATGTTGAAAGATTCATTAACTTTAATCTGTATATATTATTGATAATATATTAATATAAACTTGTTCTATTTTGCTGAATAATCAAATTTCATGAAATAAAATGTCGAAAATCATTTTTAAAATTTCAAATCAAAAGTGTCTTCTAATTTTCTGTTTTGAGAAATAATTTTTCAAAATGACAAATTAAACGTATTTTTAGTAATCTTAAAATAGACCCTCAAATTAAAAATTGAAAATGAACTAAAACTGAAATCTGAAATACAAATCAAATGGACCATAAGATTATTTTAAAAACTATCTCTAATAATTAATAATTTTATGGTCAACTCTTTCCACATCTTATTATGAATTATTATTATTATATAATTTAAGGGTTTATATTTAGAATCAAAATATTTTGATGAAGCACTTTTGTAATTCAAAGAAGTATAAAAATCTTCCATTGGAGAATAGTGGGAAAAAAAAAAAAAAACAGAATGCACGTCTTTTGGATTTTTCCGATTGATAATGAAGCTTCTCATTTCCAATATACCAGTCATTGACACGTGCGTTGCACGAATTTTGTATTTGTTGTATTTTTATTAGTATAGAAGTTGTGGATGTTAAAAAAAAGTAGTTTAAGATTTATTGAATTATTCAAGAGTTTTTCGAGCATATTATTGCCTCGTTAATACTCCATCTAATAAGGTCATTATTTCAAAAACTGATATTACTGCACATAGAAACTCGCCAAAAATAAAATTGAAAATATCACATGTATGTAGAATATGGCATTACATGATAATAGAACGTTCGACATACATAAAGATTGCAGATTTACGGAATTAAGAAATATTTGATTTATTAAATAATAAAGCATGTATCGAAAATGAAAATGCATAGCAAAATTATAAAAGGATACCATGCAGCATTTACAAAATATATAGAGCAATAAATCTAGAGGATCTAGGTTTGAGCAAGAAAGTGAAATTAGTTTTAAAAAAGGTTGAACCCCAACCTTGAGTGCCCCCACCGACCCTGCCCTGGACCATCGTGGAGGAGGTAAAGAGAAGTTAGTTTTAGGCTGTGAGGTAAGTAGACTGTTCTATATTGAACAGCTGAAATTATTACGAGTGTCTAGTACATGTGAATTTGAAACACAGAACTTGAGCACAATTTAAATATAAAACCTAAATATTCTATTGGAATAATTTTTCAGTCAAACAAAGGCACATCTAGCAAAATTTAAAAACTTCTCTGATAGTGGGATGACATCAGGAAAAAATCATGAGATCAAACTTTATGTTATGAACCGTATCTGAATTTAAATGGTTGTGTCTTAAGGAGTGATACTTCTACAGATGAAAGAATGTAATATGTTATTGTTGTATTAGTACATAATTCAAATTGGCGTTTTCGTAATACAATAGACACGCAATTTAA
>CAIGRS010214436.1:0-11658 GCA_903798395.1 Fraxinus floribunda | reverse complement strand
ATTCTAGTTGTGATGTACTACATCAGATTACAGATGAGACGACATCAATGTTGTGATAGAGAAAAATAATGCTAGTTTTCAAAACCATGTAAATACTCATCAGATTAAGGACTCTTATAGTTTACTTTCTGATCCCCACTCGCTTTCTTCATCACTTTCAGCTTGCCACTTAGCAACTTTCCTTACTCTCCCGGTGAAGGAAACATCGGGTGTTGCTGAGTGTCTCTTTCTTGGTAGCTCTTTCTCACTTTCCTCTGAGCACAAAAGTAGAAAATGAATACTTCAGGATGCCAAAAAAGTAAGATACACACTGTTCCACTGTACAAACAATAAAGTTACCTGGGAGAGGTTCAGGTTTCTCTGGCAGAGGATAATTTTCCTCAACAAATTTTAGCAACAACTCACGAGGTCCCGAGATGAAATCATCAAGTTCAAGACCCTGTTACCACACAAAAAAAATTATGAGGAAAATCTGTTGAATACAAATTCATCAAGAAAATATACCCAAAATTCATGATAAAAGGTTTCTTTGACAAGCATTTTGATATGGATGCAATTTTCATTATTTTCACCAGAGAGTGTGACAAGTTGACAACATATATGGCAGGGTTTTGGAAATCCAAGAAACTTGAGCATTATTGAAGGGGGGAGGGAGGCTCACATATTTTGACACAGCTTCCTCGGTCCGTGCTTCTCCAGTACTCTGTAGGCCTATGACCACACACTTATTTTCCATCAATGCTTGCTTAGATAGATTTACGACTGAAGGCACCTTGGCTGACATACACATGTGTCTAAAGAAACGCTACAACGGTACATAGAAAAAATGTAATGTGTATACAATGAAAACATTCGAGCGTGTTCAATATATGTTGTAATATGCTGCAAACTTGGAGAGTTAAAGATTATAAACCTGATGATTAGCCCAGAATAATCTCCACAATTGACTTGAGCTAGGCTTGTCACTGGTGAGGAATGAGCTTGCTGATAGTAATTCCAGTCTCAACTCAGCCCAAAATTCTGCTGCTTCTCCATACATATCCTGAGAACAGTAAAGTGTCAGGTGGAAAAAAGATAGTCGCATCCTTTAGTAGTTTATATGATCAGGAAAATCATGCACCGATTATCATTTATACATGGATGAAGCTTGTCTAGACAATTTCAATACTGAAACCTTGAAATTGTCAAGGAAAATATACTTGCTGGGACAGAAATAAATTTTTCTTTAACACACCGTCATTTTTCATGAACATAATCTAACACAATAGAGGCAGACAAACGGTGAAAGGTGGACAGTCAGGCTATCAGTGGTGTACACACATAATAGCAGAGTGCCTCAGTAAACATATGTAAAGCATGGTTATATGCACATTTTTCTTCAGATTACTACAATTCATGGAAGTGCACCAATTCAGCATGATCAGAAAGATGTAGTAACCAGCATCCCATGATATCAACTCCGATTAAACCTGAACTTAAAAAAAAAAAAAAACAAAGTAACACGTGAAAATATTCAATGCAATAGCATTCCTCAGACATTCAATTAATTAGTATACATGGCCCGTTTAGCAGGGCTTTTGAAAAGTCAAACGCTACTTATAAGGGCCCGTTTAGCACGGTTTTTGCTTTTGTTTCCGGTAGAAGAGTTTTTGGAAAAACTATCTTAATTTTCATTTAAAAATCAATTTTTAAAAGAGCTTCCTATTTCGGAAGTGTTTCTAGAGAAAGCTACATTGGACCAATTTCCTCTAAAAGCTTTTTAACCAGAAGAAGCACTTTTATAAAATTAGCCAAATAGGTCCAAAAGCAGTTTTAGATCTCAAAAGCTCATGTTGACTTTTTAAAAGTCATGCCAACGGGCACTAAGACTAACAAGCTGTTTTTGAACATGTTTGGATAATTGTAAGTGTTTTGTCAATTAAGAATAACTTCTAGAGGAAGCTGATCCAAGGCGACTTTCTCATGGTCTGTTTGGCAGGACTTTTGAGAAGTCAAAAGCTACTTTTGGACATGATTGAATAATTTATAGAAGTGTTTTGTCCCATAAGAAGAGTTTTTAGAAGAAGCTGATCCAATGTGACTTCTTCATAAAACTTTCCTACAAAAAACAGAAGCTCTCCCACAGACAGTACACCTGGTGAGGAATCCCTTGTTTGACTTGCGGATGCAGTATAATAGAAGAATGTATAAGCCAAGTTCGATAAATAGCCCTTAAAAGACCATATTTGATGTGAGAAAATGATAAATTTTTAAATTGCCATATGATCAGTTATCAATCTCCTTTATAATTTAGTAAAACCAAGAAACTGCAGTATACCATCATGCTGGAATCCAAGGGTACTTCAACAACTTCGAATTCTGCACCTTCATAACTCAGTGTACGACAAACATACATACCCCTAAAAAACAAAGGGTTATTTTAACTGACAAAATCATTATTCATGCTAATTGGTCCATGCAGTATGATAAATCAAAACCTCGCTTTCATGTCCATGGCAACAAGTTCTAGAGCTCCAACACCTCCTTTCTCCAATGCACCTGCAAAGCATCATGAAAGGTAGCCACAACTTTACAATCATAGGATAAACATAATCGAAAATAAAATCTTGTTAATCTTTAGGTTTACTGAAAAGAGAAGGAAAAACTGGAGATGGGAGTTTATATGAGTGCGAATGCATAAAATAAACCAGAACAACACATGATATGCCTGAAGATCTACAGTTGCACTATGCTGGATAACTAAGGGAACATACTAAACAAATAATGTAGCGTGTGTATATAAGAAACGCACAAGCAAGCAAATGTGAATAGCACTACAACATCCAGATTGGTGGAATGCAGGAGTCGTATTGACATGACAATCAAAGCATGTATCAAATTATCTTTATCATAATCATAGTTCCTTTTGCTAATAACTTTCTCCACGCATAGGTGAAGAACTATAATTCTCCCTCTTGTCCAACAACCATTTTATTCATTTCTTAATGAGGCTGTGAGCATATTGAGAACATGAAACATACATGACATTGATATGAGACTCTTCCCTAATGTTTTGGAGATGGGTCTTCAGCTTTTCAAATTATAAAATTAATGAGTTTCTTCTTAAAAAAATTTGAGCAAACAAGGAAATGAGGCAGAATGTTAAAAAAAATGAGCCTCGACTTCTTAAATTGGATTAAAAAACTTCAGTCAAAGCAATTAGCAAGGAAATTAATGATGAAACTGAAGGTAAGCCTATAATTCAGCCAAAGGATATTGTCCAGCATAGCTACATAAGATCCTGAATTCATGAAAGATTAATGCTGACATAAATTTAACTAGAAATGAAATAGACTGTCCGCTGCAAAAAATGGAAATCACACCTAAAAATTCACGGAAGTTGATGAAGGATGTTCCAACTCCCCAAAGACCAAGGCGAACCATATAACCCATATTGCGTGGTTCAGAAGCACCAGTAGCCGAGCAATAAATAACACGAGCTTCAGGAAGTCGGGCCTAATATTATAGAAATCAAAATGACAATTAAATGTCCACTAATACGCTACAAAGCATAATGCTATTACTGCTTATTCTTTAGTTCACTTGGAAGAAAGAAAATATTTTTGCAATGTTGCTGCTGCTAACACCGATAAGCATATGTACACTATCCATAAAGGATATTGCATACCAGTAAACTCCAAGGACAGGCAACATACAAGAACACAATCACATGAAATGGCAGGCCAAAACAGAAAAGCAAGATTTAAATTATACGATAGAGACAGAATAAAAACATAATACAATATAGAAAAGGCCATGAAGGACTAAAAATTGCTGAAGCATTCTACCAAATCGAAGGTAAGATATAGTATCGTCATGAACAAGTCTATAAAGCTGAATCTATACACATTGCTCTCAAAGATTAGAGGAATCGACGTTTCTTATGTCCTCCATGACATGCATCGTCTCCAAAAACTGGTCATAACCCTCCCCACTTCATATTTAGAGCTTTTATTAGATAAGCCAAGGATGATCTCAACATTTACTCGTTTACTTTCAGTCCTTAATTTTAAAATATCTTTCCTCATAACTCAGCCCCGGAGGAGAAGGCATCATCTGAATAAGACAAGCTGCAAAATAGATTTGATTGCAAATCTCTTTAGAATAATAACTAGCAGAACTAGAGAATTTCAAAGGCAACCTGAGCTTGTTGCATACTCCTCATCCTTGCAACTAAGGTAAGAGTTTGAATTCCACTTATACCAAGCTTGTCAAATTCCAAGGACAGATGCAGTAATGCAGTAAGATTCAGATGATAAACAGATTTACTGAGGACTACTATTGTAGCTTTCCCAAATCATTTCACTCTTTCTTCACAATTATTGGCTTCTATGTCTTGTCCTTCCATCACACAGTACAAAATTACCTCCTAACAAAATTTTAGCAAGCCTTTCTACAGCATCGCTCAATTATCCTTTTTAAGTAACAACAAACCAAACAAATTCTTCTCGTATAATCTAACTCTCACGTCATCATGGTTTTTAATAACCTTGTAACCATTTAATAGATCTTCAATAGCCCTTTCAATATAAATTATGTCTTGCATCCTAGCTGGTGACCTCTGAATCTGGTTGAGACCCGGTGCATCAACATATCCCGCCTCCTCTCCCCTTCAAGGGCGTTACATACGCACTTGAAAAACACGAGTTAGATGTGCAAGACTAAAGCCTCTTCAAACACAAGGACGGCGAGGCCGCAATCGTATGCGTTTCGACGCTCAAGTTAGTCAAAAGGACACTAAGATATATGTTTGAGTGTGGGAGTGACACTTAGAAAAGAGTAATTTTTGGAGTTAGGGTTTATATTTAGAAAATATCAAATTGTTGATTACCCTTGAATAACATAAAGTGTGAATATTTTTAGGCTAGAGAAATGAATGGAGGCTCTCTGAATGCTTGCCACGTGACCTCAACTCAACAGCTCATTGGTCAATTTGCATCACGTCACAATGTCTCGTACTACGCATCATAGTTCCAAGATCACATATGCTATCCTAGGCGAGTAAAAAAGATGTCTGCTCTCAATGGTTATTGTAGGTAACGTTACATTAGTTACTTCGCATGTGGCTTCGTAAGTCTGACCAACATTTACACAAGGGTTGAGGGTCGATCTCTACCACTTCGGTCATGGAGACCTATGCTATGTCGTTAAGCATTGAGTATCTAGCAATCGTCAAGAAGGAACGACCTGCATCAAGTTATTTAGTATCCTAAACTATGTCAACAAGGTGATGGAATGTTTCTCATTGCCTCGAAAGATAATTAATCACCTCAGAAAGCACTTAGATGGTATTCTTAGCTGGTAACCATGTAGCTTGCCACGTAGGCAGAGACATAACAATATCAAAACTACAGTCTTTTCCATGTGCATCATTCAGAGTGTAAGAAGGGATGAACATACCACCAACCCAAGCTTTTTCCCCTACATGCGCTCCAAAAACCAAAGTGTAACGCTAAAAGTTGTCAATAGCATGAGTAGTTAAAAGATTGTCTTCTCTCTTCTTTTCTTCTAAAGATTACAATCATCTATACGATTCATTAATATGATGGACTAAATTTGACACATTCAATTGTCAAGACTTCGATGGTACAACTTAACCTATTATTTTGGGGTATCAATTCAATGAACAAAGACAATGGTGGAGTATCAGGTTGCTAAAGGAATAGATAGTTTCTAATATTTTAAAAAAGCTAACACTGTCCAATTTAATTCATATCCCTTCATTCTTTGCTTGAAAAAATGATGTTTGACCATCATATTATAGGATTCAACAACAACAAAGCAAATCAACCTTGCAGAGAGACCAATCATTACTGAAATATTTATATTTAGTGAAAGAAGGATAGTAACGCCAACATAAGCATACAGAAATAGAGGTAGTGGAGGAAAGGGGATGAGGATGAGAGAGAGTTTAAAATGCGTAATTGAGTATTGAGGTGTTTTTCCTTCATGAGGCAAGGCGTAAGCCTCACGGCTAACAAAAAATGTAAAAAAATTACTAAAATACAAATTAAGCTCATAATACATCATAGACAATCTTGAAAATTCCCAATAGAACAATTTATAGTGTGCAAACAAACAAAAGAAAATCCATAAGAAACTATTGTTTTAATTGGTGGGGATAATGCTTTTGTGAGAGTAGGCTATTCTTAAAATGGGTCAATTCGAATTTTTAAGTTTTGTGGGTGACAAGCCTTGAGGCGGTGTTGTGAGGCTTTTGCCTTATACAACTGAGGCACACCCCTTAAAAAACTGCCTCACAATCAGAGCCTTGAGACATTTTTTGCATGCCTCATTGTGAGGCAGGTGTTGAGGCAGGTGTTAAGGCAGGTTTCAATTGGATTTTTTTAAAACCATTTATTGGTGCCCCAGCAAGAATTGAACTAACAGAATGAATTGTTGAAAGATGTGCAAAAATTCCTCTATTACATTCAGATATTCTAATAGGCTGTAATATATCCTTCTCTAGTTTGTCTAGCCATTAGAATCTTTTAAATAGCCGTACATTATTTCTTTTCTATCTTGTAATTTCTAGCCCTATATATCTGTATCATTCTTTCCAAATTAACAGAAACCGTTAGGCCTTTTCCACGGGAAGAAAAACAATAGTAAATATATATCCTGGTACGGCTAAAGGATTGAAAGTGAGACATGTATGATGTATTAACTCAAGTTTTAATTAACCAGTTTAGCAAAGTACACACCTGAATTTCGAGCACAGCTTCGCCTGTTCTTGTAGGTTGCCCTCCAGCTTCTGGGACCAAATTTTTGGCTTTGTGACACTAAAATAAGCAATTAGAAAAGATGTTTAAGTTTTCCTTGCATGAAACACGCGGATATCACACAAGATTAGCATGTGCAAGTCATGTTGATATATTCATTTCATGGGAAGCTCTGATACCTCATCAAATATGATTAGACCATCATACTGGGGTCCACACCATTGTACAAGCTGCTGCAAACGAGAACGACCTTTTTCAGAAGATGCTATGAGGCTGCTATACGTCAAGAAAACAACTCCTTCCCTAATGCCAACGGACTTTGAATCAAGCTTAGAATAAGGAAGCTTGTTCAAAGCATGTACTACAAGGTAAAAGTACAAGGAAACCAACTCAGAAATCCTCTAAACCTCCAATACTTTAGGCCAACAATAACGAAATTATCCTGACTATTGAATCATATTATGATATCACTGAAATTTTAATAAAACCCTAGACAGAGAGCGAAAACGACAACATTACAATTAAATTGAAATGGTCATCTTATTATGTCATTTAACCCCTAGCAGACCGTATACAGCAAGTATGAACAGACATTGACGCAATTAAATTCGAAACATCACAATCAGAAAGGTATAAAATTAAAAATCAGGGGATTGAGACCTTATTACTCCACCTTTTACTTAATCAAGAAAATGAAACCCTTGATATTAGTCGACCAAGTGTACACTAAAAAGAAGGGTTCCCTTGCTTATAGCTTCCATATGCAGATTTATTCTCTTTTTTTCCCCTTCCTATGGTTTCTACTTTCAAATTGTGAAATTGGTTCGACTATTGTGTTACCATCTAACACCAAACACCTTCAGTTAAGGTTCAAATGGCCACCTCACCTATCAGTCTCAAAATAGATGGAAGGACCAAATTTGTGGATTTAATATTATTCGCTAACTCAAGAAGTTGTTTTCAAAATCTAGACATAACACGGACAAATCACTATGATCGTGTTTGTCTTGATAAATAGAAGGACCAAATTTGTGGATTTAATACTATTTGCTGATTCCAGAAGTTGTTTTCAAAATCTAGGCATAACACGGACAAATCACCTATGATCATGTTTGTTTAAATAGTTAAGTTCAAATGTGTGTGCAACTGAATGCTTCCTTCCCTCCAATAAATAAAAAGAAACTCAATTACCCCAGATATATGAAAAGACAGGAACAAGAGAATATAACAACCCCAATTTCAAGGCAGTTAATAGAAAAAACTCAAGTAAAAAAGCAGTATGTACCTTCTATACACATTGCACCCACGTCATCCAAGTCTCTCCTAGAATCAAATTTCAAGTCTGAACCAATGGAAATCCACCTGCATAAGGTCATTAGAAAAAGAAAGAAAAAAAATATAGAAGTCGAGTTTATTAGACACTGCATCATCCAATCACTGCTGCTCAACATAATTAAGATATGACCTCGTGACACCTAACTTGCACTAACCAGCGCATATCACAGAACACTTACAATGCTTTCCTTCTCCCTTGGTGCCAGTTCTCCCATATTAACCCTGCAATAGTCCGTCCTTTACCCACACCTGCGCCATCTCCAAGAAAAAATCCAGCCCTTGCACCATTGGGAAGGTGCTGAAGATGCATCTGTCGTGGAAACAAGATTAACATTGTAAACATTAAATACAACATATATATATCTGTCTCTATGTGTGTCAAGTTGTAAAAGCAACCTGACAAGCATAGACCAATGTTTCAATTTGCAAGCAAGATAGTGCTTTTGAATTTTCCAGGTCATCCTTAATTCTCAGATCATAAGTAGGTTCAGGAGGCTGCACTGCAGATAAGGAAGATGTCTCCACAATAGGATCCGGGTGGGGAGGACCGATGGACAGTTTGGGAGGACGCTGAAAATGCAAAGAAAAACAGAAGAGAAAAGTTAACAGTGTCTCCTTAAGGTCCATAAATTCAATAGAACAGCTCAATGCAGAGTGAAGGTAGCTAGAGAAAACAGATTATTCAGGGAGGATAAGGACTCATACGTAATCCATGAATGTATCTCCCACTGTTCCACCTTCATCTTCTTCGCGCTCAACTTCAATAGCTACCTAAATGGTGTTATTTCAAAAGGAAAATATCAACGATTTACTGTAATTCAGGGAAAATACATTATTAAGAAAGAGAAATTCTACAACAAGCAACTTCTAAAGATGCAATTGGTAATAAAAAGAAAATAGATAAAAAAAATTCCGAATAAAACTCACAAAGAACTCAACAAAATAGCTGCAAGAGCCAAAAATGTGTTAGGAGATCCAACTTTACGGGAACTTTTAAGCAAAATGCTTCAAAAGCTTGAAGGATCTAGATTTTAGAGTTCCTTCTCTCCAAATCGACCAAATTAAGACACTTGCAGTTTCATTTAAAGTCTCACCCCTTCACCCTCGTTAGAAGGATTATGAAATAAGGCCTCAACAACCATAAGCACAACCAATCTCACCCGTAACATGGCAAATACAATGTTTTTCTTCAACTACCAAAAGAGACGGATCCATAATTGGATTATCCTCAGCAAATTAAGATCTTTGAACTAACCGGTGTCTCCTGCACAAGTAATCGTTTTTTTTTACAAAGCAATTGTAATGCTATATCTTCTTATGAGAAGAATGCTTCCACAACGTCCCTTCAAAATTCTGTCCTCAAAACAAAAGCCGTTGAAAAAACATCATCTAACTTTTTCTTTCCAATATTTTAGTTCATTTCTCTTCCGTTTTCTTCTACGAGAAATGAAATAACAGATACAGGAAAAGCAAAAAATTACTATGGAAGCATTTTTTAAGGTAACAGAAAAGGTTAAACTCAATCTTAGAGGGATCCGAGGCTGATAATTCAATGAGTATAATTAGAGTCAAATGACAAGTAAGAAATGTACAAAAATTCCTTTTTTTGGATGAAAGGAGGATTGTATTAAAATCGATGAATCAGAAAAGAAAGAGAAAGAATAGAGTTAGATCTTACCACAAGAATGTATTTTTGGATGCATGAGGGGCAAGTACAAGTTTTATATGATTAAAAGATCCAGCATGTACTATTCTATAAGATATTTCATTCTTAATAATTACTTTTCCAGCGAGAAACAGTAATTTTGTGCATTAAAAGGGATCCACAGTCGTCGAGTTACAATTATGGTCTTTCTCAGAGGTTATCTGCATTGAATTCTATTTTATTTTTTATTAGGACATGGCAAGCTTGCCGTGTTAAACATATAATATTTACAAAAGAATGTCGAAGTTCATAACATGAAAAACAAATGTGTTGAGTCATTTGGAGACAGGTAATTAATGAAAACTACATTAAAGTTCGCAAGGGGCCAATTGCCACTATACTTTCCCGAATGTTTACAATTTTCCGAGTTGCCACTGAATTTTCACAAATATTTCACAATTGCAACTTTAAAAGTTATGTCCATCAACTTTTAAAACAAAGAGTGATGGAAATCAATACTTCTTTGACGGAAGCCAATGTGTTGGGTACTATTCCAAATGTTAAACCTGAAATACAAGATAGGACTGTATATTCCAATGAAGTATCTCAGCGAAGAATGAGTAGGTTTAATCTGAGATATTGGGAAGCCTCCTTTGACTAACTTTTGTATTTTCAGTTCTTCCAATGATTGAACGTGAGAACGTCTGAACTTTTTATTCTTATTAACCAGGTCTCTTAACTGCAAAGTATCAGATGAGACTAACCACCAAAATATGCAGAAGTAATAATCTCACAAAACTTCACATGAACCACAGTGAAATCCCCGAGGTAAGAAGGTTTATCTGAATAGATATCGCACGACTCAGACAGCAAAGAAATCCAATGGCATTTAAACATTCCAATTTATATGTCACTACATACTATGCACCCACATAAAAAGCAAAAAATAGGAGAAATATAAGGAGGGAACCTCATTGACTTCTTCAGAAGGCGGGGGCAGGCGAAGATCCGAGGAAAGATATCCAAACTTTGAGAGATCAACTGCCAGTTCAATGCCGCACTGAGGACAATTGAAGCGTGACAAGCCATGGGGAACATTAAGCAAGGCCTTGCAGTGCGCGCAAGGCAGCTGTATCTTCGTCGGATCAATGCCGTATGCCTGCACGTTGCGCTGTTGATGGGGCAGTGCCTGGTTGGGCTGCATCAGCTCAGGCGGCAGCATTTGCGGCAATTTGCAACTAGGGCACGCGAACTCCGTCAAACCCGGGCCCACTGTCAGCACCATCTTGCAACCCGCGCAACGCACCTGGCAACCCCCGACGTTTCCTCCGGCAGATTGGGCGGGAGCTGGAGGCGGTGGCGTTAGAGGAGACGGCGGAGGATGGGTAATCGGGGGTGGCGGCGCCGATGGCTGCCCCATTTCGATTTATTCTATGCTCCAAAAAATTGAAAATGTTACTGAAATTGAAAAGAAAAAAATAGTAATTTTGAGGAATTGTTACAGTACTACAGATAATTGGAAGAATTTGATGAAGAACGAGCAAAGGGAACAAATGATTTTCGCGGTGTGTGCGGTTTCGACGTGCGCGGTGCCGACTCTCGAGTCTTGACGCTTAATGTGCGTGCATGCGGAGTCACCTTAGTTCAACGGCTCAATTACTCTTTCTTTCTACCTTCGGCTCTGGATGACTTTCATTTTCATTCCATTTTTTTTTTCCTCCCTTTTTTCCTTATTAGAGGGAAATTTGAACCGCAACTATTTTTTACAAGGGGTTGAAAACTTGAAATTACGGGGGTGTGTGGTAGAGATTAAAATCAGATTAAAATTGAAAATATAACCGTTATTGTTGACTTTTATTAGACGGGTGGGACCCAATAACGGCCATATTTTCAATTTTAATTGGATTTTAAGCAGTA
>CAIGRS010214434.1:0-14570 GCA_903798395.1 Fraxinus floribunda | reverse complement strand
TATCCATAAGCTCTCCACCCTAACTCCTGGGAGGCACATCCTGCGATTTACCTCCTCCACGATAGTCCAGGGCAGGGTTGGTGGGGGCCCTCAAAGTTGGGGTTCAACCTTTTTTTTTAAAATACATTCTTCTAAAATAATGTGGCTCAAACACACCCTAAATATGTAAAGATTCAATTACTTTGTTGAGAGAAATAACTCAAATCATCTTATCTTGATTATTATTGGTAGCTCCTTTGAAAAAGCTTATGCTCGAATTCTACTAGTTTATTAGAACTTTAGATGGATCAATTGTCCATTTGAACTTTTTTAAACGCCATAAAAAGTTTACCTCAATAGTCAATACTCGTTCGTATATGTATACGTCAAAAGGCACATGAATTTGCAATTATGACTTCCAAAATCATGCGTATCAGTGGTCAGATATTCAGAAAAATTAATAAATTTTTCCGATTTGCATCCAATGATCTCTTAGAAGTAAGTTGACATTTTTTTTTGTTGTTGATTTGTCTTCGGCCAATCACTTCTCTTGATTGTACTTACAGTGCAACCCAAACAAAAATTGAATATGAATTAACCTAGTTGCACAGAGATATTTTGACAGAAAGTTTGATAGATGCTGAATATTAACTAACCACCGATTTGTTTTTGAACTGTGCTACAAGTACATAGGGGGTGTCATAATGGTGTACATAATAGGCATATGGTATTATTGGTGCCCCCTATTGGAGCCGGGGATAACCCTTTGTTTTTAGAGAACCTGTGAGTATATTATTGTCTCAATGACGTAATTGTTTCGAAACATGACATGATGCTTAATCAGTTTTTAAGACAAGAAAGAGGCAAGTTTATCTTGCATTAGTGCAATGTGTTGGAAAAGTGGTAGCCAACAGTCGAGTGATAATGAAAGTCCCTGCACCATAACTGAAGATGGTATTCAAAATCTCTCCCAATACGAACCAAAAACCTTCAAGATGGGCATACTTCTTGGTCAACATAATATCAGGTATTTGACAATATATATATATATATATATATAAGTGGTGTGAATATAGTGTGTATAAATGAATTAATTTAATAAGAATAATGTTAAAATGTAATGTGCATAAATACAATACTTTTTAAAATTTTAATTGAAATTGATTTAAAGTGTGATAAATATATAAAAAGTAGCGGCTCCCAACATAATTTATTAATTTGTCAAACTTATTTATCGAATATTTATGAGGTTTTAATGTGGGAAAATTATATAACTACAAAAGTTTCATGAAACATTTTCAAAATTAACAAATTTGTGATTTTTTTTAAAAATCGGGTGGTTATATTTTGTGACCCTTAATAAAAGTTTGGTCACATTGTGTGACTCATGATAAAAGTTTGTAACCTATAATTTAATTAATCAAGTTATGGTCACAATAACACATAATTTATGATCACACATACACAATTTGAATGTCATAATTACGTATTTTAGTTACAAATCATACATTTAATAGATCACATGTCACTATAACATATAATTTATAATCATAATTACATATTAATCTCAAATTATGCATCACAGTTATAGACACAAAAATATGGGCCATAATTACAAATTTAGTCTCAAATCACATATTTTTCGATTACAAATTATCAAATTATAAGTAATATTACTCTTCATCTCTCCCACCTCACCCAACTCCACTCCACCATTGCCACACCACCCAAATCATCATCGGAACCTCAAATCCACCATCACCTCCACCTCCACCATACTACCACCACCTCCCCCTGCATCACACAATACACCCATACGCACACAACCAGAGGAAGGTAGTGACACACTACCCAAATCACCGATTGTAGAGTCGGACCACCATCAATGCACTGTTGTTGTCATACATAGGTTCACGATGACCTACATCTTCGATTTGGCCTCCACTTCCATCTTCCTTGCTGTCGTATAGTAGAACCACCATAAACATACAACCATTGTCATCTATAAGTTTACAACGACCTGCATCTCAACCTTCAACGTCCACCTTTATCTTTTCCACCATCACAGTGTCAAACCACCATCACAGTGTCAAACCACCGCAGACATCTAGAGGTCACAACAACCTATATCTTCAATTCGGCCTCCACCACCAACCTCTACCTTCATCTTTCCCACCATCATCGATCGAATTAAACATTTAGTGGTCGTTTTAGCAGTGATTTGGTTGAGTAGGTGGGGGCGCTTTGCTAAAATTACAACGAATTTAGCATGGGAGAGATTTTATTGTAGGTGGCAGTGGAAGGGGTAAATCTGTGTGTGGTCAAAGAGGAAGGTGGAGTTGGAGTTGTCGGAGAGGAATGTGTTGACATCGGTATCATTGAGGAAGGTGACGTTTGCAGTAGCAGTGGCAGTGACGGTGCTGATTAACGTACACTTATAGGTATGTGGGAATTTTGGGATGCGTTGTGAAGCAACACTGTGACGGATTTCGGGTGATTGGTGACAATGAATTAGGATTAGGGTGGGGTATATTGTGGCCAGCCCCGTTCTCCTACCCACGGTGGGTAGGAGAAATTTTACCCACTGCTTATGTGGCAAATGCCACATATGCAATGGTCAAGGACTTTTTAATTTCATTTTTAAACCTCCACGCTCTCCCAAACACAGGCACTCAATCCCAAATCAAAAGTTTATTAATAAAATATTAGAGAAAATTATATGTTTTTTTTTAAAATAGAGATAATTCAAGCTTAAATATTTGGAAAATATTTTTTCGAGTCTAACATACTTTATTTAACGTGTGCTTTAAAATAAGACCAATGTTGATATACTTTTGACATCTTTAAAAGTACTTAATTCGATATACTTTTGACATCTTTAAAAGTACTTAAATATTTGACTCAATTAAAGTGGACAATAAAAAAGTAAGATTTTGTCAATTTTCTTATCACCAATAGATTACATAGCAAAAGAACTGTGTTATCATCAATAGATTATATAGCAAAATAACTTAAAACACAAAAAAAATTGGAGGTAAAGCCAATTTTTACCTCCAATTTTTTTGAGTCTTAATCAGATAGAATTGTTCGTTGGAGTTTAATAGGTTCTAATGCTATGTTAAGATTTGAGGTTCCATCTTAAAATATCAATTTTGTTAAGAGGAGTAACTCAAATTCTTATAAATTGGACTATATTTTCATTTTTATTCGATATGAAATTTTATTCCTCAACGGTTTTTAACAGATATCAAAATTAACCATGACACTAGTATAAAATATAAATAATAGTTTGTAATGTTCGGGAAAAAGCTTTAGCAATTCATTTTTTGTTGTCATTAAAAGTGAAAAACATAGTAATAGCATTTGACACGTTAATATCTTGTTGTTTTATCTAAAAAACTTATGTCCATCTTCACGGTTGAAGAGATGATACTACTACTATTAGCTCGAGGAATCATTGAATTTTTCATTATAATTCCTCCTCTTTGTGGGTAAAATATAAGTTGGGAACTAGTTTCGAAATTATACTAAAAGTCCATTAAAGTTCAACGAATAATTTGATCCGATTAAAACTTAAAGAAATTGGCTTTACCATCAATCGTTTTGTGTTTTAAGTTATTTTACTATATATTTATTGATGATAACACAGTTCTTTTGCTAGATGATAAGAAAATTAACAAAATCATATTTTTTTATTGTCCACTTTAATTGAGTCAAAGATTTAAGTACTTTTAAATATATCAAAAGTATATCGACATTGGTCTCATTTTAAAGTCCACGTTAAATAAAGTATGTTAGACTCGAAAAAAATATTTTCCAAATATTTAAGCTCGAATTATCGCTATTTTAAAGAAACATATAATTTTCTCTAATATTTTATTAATAAACTTTTGATTTGGGGTTAAGTGCCTATGTTTGGGAGAGCATGGAGGTTTAAAAATGAAATTAAAAAGTCCTTGACCACTTATGTGGCATTTGCCACATAAGCAGTCGGTAAAGTTTCTCCTACCAATCGTGGGTAGGAGAACGGGGCTGTATTGTGGAATGGGGTCAGTGGCTGGGGTAGGTATACACCTGGTTTTTTTTGAAAGAATAAGTTCATCATCTAATTATTGAATGAAAAATTTGCTACACTTACACCATGATTTACATATTTCTTTACACTCTCTAACATAGCAAACAATTTTACTATTAATTTCAAGAGTTGTTCTACTCTACCAGACCTGGTAGAGGCCTGGTAGAACAGTTGTGAGGAGAGGGGGGGTGGTTTATTGAGGTGGGTCTTCGAGACCCACCTCATGTGAGGCAAAAGCCTCTGGTAGAGGAGAATTCTCCTAATTTCAACAACACTTTCAAGTCAAATGACCTCGATTTTAACACCTTAGGTGGTGTCAAACTAGTTGGATGTACAATTAACTTAATTCTTAAAAAAAATAGGTAAGGGTATAACAGTTTTGCTACACTACCAGGTAATGGTTCACAGAATCCTTACCGACTACTCAAAAATAGGGGGGTGGGTATTATTTTTTGACTTTTTTATTGTATGGGACCCGCCTCATGTGAGAGAGGCTGCTTTGCCAGGCCTAGCAGCCTTGTTCAAGGGTATAATTTCCTCATTTAGCGCCTATTTGAGATCAGTTTTTTTTTTTTTTGGTTAAAATGCATTTTAAAATAGTAGATTGATGGAGAATGTGATTAAAATATAAGAAAAAAAATTTGAATTTACGTGTAATATTATTTTGTTAAAGAATATGTGATTGAAAAGAAGAGAATGATAAATATATTTTAGGGTCCGTTTGATTGCAAATGTGAAATTTGGGTGAAAAGAAAATGAATTACAGGGAATTGAATTGTTTAGAATTTGTTTTACTAAGAATTGTAATTAATTGTGTTTGATTGATATAATTTTTCACCTGAAAAATGTTGAAAGTTCGGTATCTATTTGATTTTGTTTTTATGAAAATTGTCCTTTAAAGTAATAAATTTTTTCAGCATTGGATCTAGAATTTGTTCCAATTGTCAAAAAAAATAAATTACCATACCGAATATCATTCTTTTGACTTTATTTTGCATGAAAATTGTTAATAAAAGTGATAAATTTTTTTACCGTTGTGTCTAGAGTTTTTTCTGATTACAAGTTGGAAAACCATTTTTCACCCAAACCATGAAAAAATGAATTCCACAAAAATCAAGAAATTGTGCACGTGTAAGTGGAAATCAAGAAAAACAATTATAGGGAAAACTTTGTAATCAAACAAGCCAAAACTTGGAAAATGGAAAACAAGTTCTTACTTCCATGGAAAATGTTCCATATCAAACAGGGCATAAGGGTCCGTTTGATTCAAAGATGGAATTTGGGTGGAAAGAAAACGAATTGCAAGAAATTGAATTGTCTATAAATTGTTTTATTGAGAATTGTCAATTTATTGTGTTTGATTGATATAATTTTCCACATGAAAAATGTTGAAATCTTCTATCTTTTAGTATTCATTTGGTTTTATTTTTCATGAAAATTGTCAATTAAAGGGATAAAATTACTTACAATTGGTGATATAATTTGTTTGGATTGCTCAAAAAAATGAAAAAAAAATAAAAAATTGTGTTCGTTTTTACTTTGTTTTACATAGAAATCAGCAAAGGTGGAAAACTAATTTCATGAAAAAAAAAGTGCCATCAAACATACATGGCAAAAGAAATGATATTCCTTTTTTTCATTGAAAAAAAAAAATAAAGGACCTATCAAGGAGGCCTTAGATATAATGGGATCAAACAAGGCTTGAGGTAGATTTAATTGCCCACATCGCTAACTGGGATGAGGGATATTCATTATGAGTTTCACAATCTAGGGTTTCAAAGTCCACACTTTCCAAAACCCCATCTTTCATGACACTTCCACTTCATCGTGTTTTTCCATATACGCTTTCCGGGTTTTCACAATTCAATCAAGAAATGTCAAATTATTCCTAAAAGGCATTAAGTTAATAGATGTAAGTACCTTCTTCTTCCTTCAATCCTTTGTTCTGTTTCCCGAATTTTAGGAAATATTTTATTCTATACTGAAAATTTGTCCAAATTGAGTTCAGTATTTCTAAATTTTTTTTTTTTTTTTTTTGTTAGAATAAAATTTGAATCTTGAGAAGTTTGCGAATCATATGGGGAAATCTGGGGGTAAGAAAAAGAAGAGTGGTGCTAATCAAAGCCAGAAGGTATCTGGGATAGATAATAATCCCACCCCTATTATTAATGGAGGTGTTAATTTGGACTCCTCAATTTTCTTGAAAAGAGCCCACGAGCTAAAAGAAGAGGGAAACAAAAGTTTTCAGGCTAAGGATTATATTGGTGCTCTTCAGCAATATGAGAATGCCCTTAAACTTACTCCGAAAATGCACCCAGATCGAGCAGTATTCCATAGTAACAGGGCAGCTTGTTTGATGCAAATGAAGCCCATAGATTATGATACTGTGATATCGGAGTGTACTATGGCACTTCAGGTACAGCCTCGGTTTGTCCGAGCCCTTCTAAGAAGGGCTCGTGCACTTGAGGCTATAGGTAAGTATGAGATGGCTACGCTAGATGTGCAAGCACTACTGGTTTCTGATCCAAATAATCAAGATGCCTTAGAGATAGCAGGGCGATTGAGGGTGGCACTTGGCCCACGTCAAGAGGCCCAGCAGGATCTCCAGAGCCGCCCTTCACCAGCGGCTCTTGGGGCCTCTGCTGTCGGGGCACCAATAGCTGGCCTTGGACCATGTTTGCAAGCCAGGCCTGTGCCTAAGAAGCAGGCAACTGCTGTTCCAGCTACTAGTAGTAAGTCAGAAGAGCTTTATCCAATATCACCTACTGAGTATGGTCCTGAGACGAAGGCCCAATTGCCACAGGTTGTCTTGAAGCCTTCAACTAGTTCTTCAAAACCCAATACAAATGCTAATAAGGACAACCACAAGGAACGACCGAGTACTTCATCATCGTAGGTTCGCATTCATGGGCTATCTACTGCTGCTGTGACTCGATGGAGGTCACTGAAGCTTGTATACGATCACGACATAAGGCTCGCTCAAATGCCAGTGAATTGTAGTTTTCGAGTGTTGAGGGATGTAGTTAGCAAACGTTTCCCTATGTCGAAATCAGTATTGATTAAATATAAGGACAATGATGGTGACTTAGTGACGATAACATGTACAAGTGAACTTAGAATTGCTGAGTCTTGTGTTATTCACAAAGACCTTGATACTGATAAAGGAGACTCCATTGGGATGTTGAGATTGCATGTTGTTGAGGTGAGCCCTGAGCAAGAGCCTCCTTTGTTGGAAGAGGAAGAAGAGAAGCCTCTTGAGAGTGAAGGAACTAAAGGAGATGAGAGTGTATCACAATATTCAACCGGCGACTCTGCTTTGGAAGCTGTTGATGCTGAGATTCATAAGGCCGAAAAGACAATTCCGAAGGAGGAAACTGGAAAACCAGAGGACCTTGCGTGCAAGGAGGTGGAGATGGATGATTGGCTATTTGAGTTTGCACAGCTTTTCCGTAGCCATGTCGGCATTGATCATGACACTCATGTAGATCTGCATGAGCTCGGGATGGAACTATGTTCTGAAGCCCTTGAGGCAACAGTAACAAGTGAAGAAGCCCAAAGCCTTTTCGACAAGGCTGCTCTGAAGTTTCAGGAGGTGGCTGCTTTAGCTTTTCTCAATTGGGGAAATGTTCATATGTGTGCAGCAAGGAAACGGATTCCCATTGATGAATCAGCTTCAAAGGAATTGATGGCTACACACCTTCAAACTGCATATGACTGGGTAAGAGAAAAATACTCTCTTGCCAGAGAGAAATATGAGGAGGCAGTCTTGATTAAACCAGATTTTTACGAAGGTTTGTTGGCATTGGGGCAGCAACAATTTGAAATGGCTAAACTTCATTGGTCCTTTGTATTGGCCAAAAAAGAAGATCTGTCAAAATGGGATCCCGCCGAGACTCTTGAACTTTTTGACAGTGCAGAGATTAAAATGAAAGCAGCAACTGAAATGTGGGAAAAGCTGGAAGAGCAGAGGGCAAAAGAATCGAATGATCCTAAAATGAATAAGAAGGATGAACTGTTAAAGAGAAGGAAGGAGGGTAGTGACGCAGAAGGTGATTCCTCAGCAATAGGTGGTCAAGGGGAAATTTCAGCCAAGGAAGCGGCAGAGCAAGCTGCAGTTATGAGATCTCAAATCCATCTATTTTGGGGGAACATGCTTTTCGAGAGATCTCAGGTCGAATGTAAATTGGGCTTGCCGGGTTGGAAGACAAACCTGGATACTGCAGTTGAGCGATTTAAACTTGCTGGGGCCTCCGAAGTGGATGTCTTAACTGTTCTGAAAAATCATTGTTCCAATGAGTCTGCAGAAGGGAATCGAAAAAAGATTGAGGAACTGAATATGGAAGTGACTGATAAAGGAGATGATGAAAATGTAGTTTGTCACGTTTCAGGGGGAGTAATATGATTTTAGGCGATGCCTTGGAATTTCATGTGTTTCAATTGGAGAAAAAGTGCATTCTATATGCAGAATACTGAGTTGAGAAAAAGTGTTCCATCATGCCTTTGAGGAAGAAAATTGGCTACCCGACTTTCAAGCTGAATCTAATTTTTTGCTTCGAACTTTTACCCAAATTTATGTTTGGTTCATCAGTTACACGTAACTGAAAATCTTTCTTAGAAGAGAATAAGAAATTGCTGAGCCACACCATTCTTTATTGTTATTTGTGGCTAAATGATAGGACTTGATTTTATTGCTTATGCCCTTATGTTTGGATCTCTTTTCAATTGAAAAGCTGAATTTTGATAATTTCACACATCCATGTTGGTTCCATGAATTACTTGAAAAACCTTCTAAGATTCACCGATCATCTAAGAAACTGATGAATTTAGATGCTCAAATGTTACATTGTTTTTCCTTGTTATTACGTTAAAGATTATCCTGCTCATTGGAAAATGAGACTGTAGTTGAATGATGAGTTGATGACATTATTTTTGTTTTTGTCATCATGCTTTTATATGATTCAGTAAATATCATGTGGAGATCGTGTATTTCTTTGGATGTTAGTGTTCTGCTCTCAAATTGATGCATGGAAGCCTGATTTGGTCAGATAATTTTAGCTCACGGCACAAGGAAGAGGATATTTACTGCTGTCTCCAGTTGAACGCGATGAAAAACTCTCTCAGGTCTTTGATTTGTTAATCTACCTGCACGAAAGCAATTTATTATGACCATGTCAGGTACGGAAATTTTACATGTCATGCACTTCTGAATTTGTGCTTGCACCTTGAAACTTTTTGCTTTAGTAAGAATAGGGTCAAATAGTCTGTGGGGGTGGTAACAATCCTAATTTTTTTTTATTAGTTATATGCGTTTCTTTAGAAATTGACTAGAAAAGCAATCGCTCGATCTGGCCTTCTGTGGCTCACTCCTATCCGCATGTCTTACAACACGCGCACGGGTAATTACACCCTTACTAGACTACTTGTACGGAAGGAGGGATTGTTCCTTTAATCACCAATAGTTGTGGGCTCTGTTAGAACACCATTTGTTATACAGAATGATAAACTAGTGGCGTGTCCCCATTTCAGTAAATCATATGAATATAGCTATTTGAGCTTGTAATTAACTTTCTTTTCAGTGCTATAGGCCAATTTCTGCTGAAAATATTCTTACACAGATTGCTCTTTTGCCATATAAAAATGTTGTCCCAGCAGAAATTCTTTCCACTCAATAGATTTCTTCAAACAAGAATAAGCAGTGAATTTATGATTGTAGAAATTAACATAAGCCATGGACACGAACTAAAATTATCCAAGTTCTACAGACTCACTAGATTACATATGTATTAATCACCACATGAACTCACAGTAATCTTTTGAAAGTTTAGGGACCTAGGGTGATACAAATGAAAGGTTCATCGTCACAAGGTTCAATGGTTCCGGATTTACTAGTGCTATTCATCCTTTCGACGACTACTAAGAATTTATGGATGCATCATGTATTTCAAAGTCAAAGCAGAATTCAGGAAAAATAAATGAACCTTGCTACACTGCCAGGGGTGTTAATGAAATGACACCTGATAGATCTATTTATATTGTCAATTGAGAGTCCGATTTCTTGCAGATGGGCAAGAAATCGACATTTTGGAAAAGCAAAGAGTCATTAAATACTTCCAATTAATGCGTATATTTTGCTTGATGATGGATAATCGATTTGATTTTTTTTTTTTGTAATTTAAAATTTTCATCGCTGATGATATTGCCTCTCAGTTGTAGCTGGTGGAGGAAGGTTCGCTTCACTTTCACGTACCACAACAATCCTGTAAATGTGTTAAAATTAAGAAATTTATGTAGTAACAGGTTCTTAAAAGGGTGAATTATACGTGTGAAACCTAAGCTACGTACCTGTGAGAATAACCTCAAAGAATGTTTTCTTCTCTGCCTTCTCCTCTCCAAGGCCAACTGGCCAAGGAGAGATTGCATTCTTTTGGTTTTTCAAGGGTAGTTCCTCTGAAACTATCTTTCATTTCCTTCACTTATGATCAGCAAAACTTACTTGCTGGAACGGGAGTTGGCTTCACTCAGTATTGGCTAAGGGACATTAGAACCTGACTGATTGGGATAGCTCGGACGATTACGAATGGCATTTTTGTAAAAGAAAATATTTTGTTATCATCGCGATAACAACTAATTATTGTATTTGCACAAGATTTCTCCTGTTACAGTATCAATCAAGTCGGACTTGAAATTCGTATGAGTGAATTCCACATTATCATAAATTTCATAACAATCGTATGATTTAAATCTATCACTACATCAAGAATCAATCTTGTTGATCTCAGTAAATATCAAGAATCTCGAGAATCAAACGGTTGCATAGGGGACAAGTACCTCGATTCAACCACAACTCTCTTGAACAAACTCTGCAAAAAGTGTGCCCACATGGTATGAATGCTGCATCTTTTTTCCTTCCCATGCACACGCAGCACACTGAATCACCACATCCACCTTCTACTGTTTCATCTTTCTTCACCTCTTCATCCCAGCTATCTGTTTCCTCCAGTAGTCTCATCAACGACACTCTGAATGAGGTCCGCGGTGCGGTTCCTGCAGTTACATCGTACCGTTCATTGTTACTGGGCATTGCTGGGCTTGGGCTTGGGCCTGGGTCAATTCCTCCATTATCCGAATCTAGCGCTGCCCTGAGGTGGCGTTCCGCGGCCAAAGCTGCCGCCAAGTTCATCCCTGGCTCTGCCGTAGAACGACTGCTGCACTCGGGGGTCAACTCGTTTTCCGGAGGCGCGTGGTTTACGCTTATTACTTCAATTTGTGGTTCATGTAGGCCATACTCTTGTTCATCGTCATCACGTTCACTTACGGTGGTTGGGCGGAGGCCCCACGTGCTCCCACAACACCCAATATTCTTCAATCCTAGCCGTTCAGCTAGAGTCTTTCTTCTGACCACGCGATTAAAGCCGTCCATTCTCTCTCAATAGCTCCACTATTGTTCTTTCTCCTCTCTCTATTTCTACTCTCGCCTGAAATCCGAACCCCAAAGTTTCACCTATTTGTTCCATTCTTTCATAAATAACATATGAATTCACACACACACAGAGACACAGAAACATGCATGCATATGTGTGTGTGTGTGTGTGTGTGTGTGTGTGTGTGTGTGTGTGATATTGTGAAATTAATGCTTAGTTAAAAGGGTGGTGAAGAGAAAACATACTTACAGAAGATGAATGAGTGAGAGGTTAAACCATCGAAATATCGTGACTTACAAAGAAAATGAGCAATCCCATAATTTCCGATTCAAAAGTGAATTTACAAAAGGAACAAAAAAGCATTCATATGACAGGAAGAGGTAGTAGTCCAGAAAATAAAAATGCTGGGTTTTACTTTTTTGTAATTTCATTGACAGATCCTAGAGAGAGAGAGAATGGAAGATAGAGGGAATATACGGTTGGAAATTACAGAAGCAGACAAATGAGAAGAAGAAAAAAGAACAATTTGTGGGCCTTTCAGTTGAGCTGAATTTCTTTTTTCAATGCTATAGTAGTTTAGTTGTCCATTACGCTGATGATAATATAATGAAATTTGGTTCTGAATGATGCCTGTGTTTATTTTTCTTTCCGTAATATTTTGTATTCTTTCTGCAATATTATCGTCGGCAATGACTAAAAGTCAAAATACGTAATATTTTGTATGCTTTCTGCAATATTATCGTCGGCAGTGACTAAAAGTCAAAATCCAGTGAAGGAGACGAGGTTCGCACCATGTGACATAATCAATGTTTATTTGAATTAAGCCCACCTTTAAAAAAAAATAAAAAAATATCCACCTCCTTACGTGTGAGTTGTCGATGTGAACCTCCATCATGTACATGAGCATGAATGATGTTTATTTACGCTTGTATAGCAACGTCAAAGAAACTTACAATTTTATGTCTAAAAAAACGTAACACGCGATATTATTATGCTTTAATATTTTCTTTGTGATTTTGAAAAGTCTGGCGATCATTATAATTAACCGTTTAGTAACTACACTTTAAGTGAACGATCCATTTGATAGGGCTTTCACTTTTGCTTCCGTTTCTTTAGAAGTTTTTCTGAAAAAATTACATTATGTCAACTTTTTCTAGAAGCTCTTCTAACTTGAAAAAGTATTTATAAAAAATTATATGAACATGTTCATAAGTAACTTCTTAATTTCAAAAACAATTTTCTACTTTTCAAATGCTTAGTCTGATGAGCCCGAAGTCTCTTTGTATTTAAATTTGTTATCGATAAAGGATATTTGAAATTAAATGGACTTCAATACAAATAAATAAACGAAGATTTATACCAATTAACTCGAATTGAAATGTAAATGAAACTCAAGATGTTCGTTTAAAATTATTGTTGTACTTTTCCTTTTTTTTCAAGGCTTGTGATTTTTCCGACGAATGTGTGCTTTCCAGAGGAAAATTGCAGGCTGAGATTCAAAATAGAGCTACATATGGACTCTTGGCCCACAACTTTGAAATATTAACCTTCGCGACTTTTGCGACGCTACAGATGTATGTACTATTATGGTTGCCAGCAACGTGTGAGTTCAGAATAGAATTGTTTGAATTTTAACTCTAAAAGATTAAGGAATTTTTAATTGTTAGCTTGAATTCAGTTTGATTTTATTCTTTTAATTTAATTCAAATTCAATAAATATTCAAAATTAGACATTTCCTCGAGGCTGCTGTAACAATTTTATTTTTTTTTGAAATGAATTTAATGAAAATTCAGGTCTTTGCCGTATTGGAATATTATTCTATATAAAATTTATCGTCTTACCCGTGATATTTTTTCACTTTATCTTCAAATGCATTTGAAAGCAAATTTTAAATTTACTGTTTTTAATGTCTTGAATGGTAGATCACGTTGTCTGGTCATAGTCAATTGGGATCAAGATTTGGGATTTGAAGACAGAGATTTATTGTTCTTGCGAGCCTGTTTGTTTCCACTAATAATAAGAATTTTTACCGTTGGAGCAGTAGATTGGCATTTGGCCGCAATAGTTGACCGGATTGTGTCTTTGTCGGCCCCACTATTTTGAAAAAATGGTCAAAAAACTCATTTTATTGTTGAAATAATTAAAAACAAATAGGGGCTTAGTTAGGGGTGGACAATGGGTCGGGTCGAGCCCAAAACTGACCCGACCCGATATATTCGATTTTGGGCTTTTTCTCTAATCGACTCGCCCCGACTCCTACCCCTTAACCGACCCGACCCGATTCAGGTCGAGTCGAGTTCACCGGCTAAGTCTACCAAGTCCAAGAAAGAACCCAAGCCAAAGAAATCTGCTACACCCAAAAAACCAGCTATTCTATCAAAGATGCGTAAAGGTTACACACCTACATCAAATGCGTGAAGTGAAGGATGGGTAAAATTCCAAGAGCAAAGTCAGTACTCATCATTTCCAAAAGGTAAACATTCTGGACACGAAAAAGTAGCATTGCATTCTGTCTTTCAAATGAATATATTTCCCAAATCTGTCGCTTCTGCTCCAAATCCAAGGTTAAACAGGCTACTACATCCAAGTCGGCTGCTAAGCCCGTAAAATCGAAACCAGCCCCCTAAAGAAAGACTGCAGAGAAGCCCCCAAAGCTGAAAAAACGAAGCAGTCTGTTAAGGTTTCAAGGACATCGATAAGGTCATCTCCAGGTAAGAAGGCCGCTCCGGCACCCGTGAAGAAAGCGTTGACTCCGGCGGCAAGGAAGGCCACAATAGTAAGGAAGCCTACGACAGCACAGAAGGCTCCTCCAAAGAAGGGGAAGAATGAGAACGAGAGAGAGGGCCTCGGGTGTCTTTGAAAGCAAAGAATCGGGTTGGGTCGGTTTTTGGGTTGAACCGACCGGACCCACAATTATTTTAAATTTATTTTACCCGACCTTCGGGTTGGGTCGGATCGATTTTTCGGACTGTGGTTTTGAGGCCCAGCCCTAGGCTTAGTTTTGTATGCCATTCTTACCATTGGCAGACCAGCTTTTACTCCCTTGGTTTTTTACTTATTGAGGATAAATCCGTGTTCACGAAAATATGTTTCG
>CAIGRS010214427.1:0-10983 GCA_903798395.1 Fraxinus floribunda | reverse complement strand
AAAGTCTTTAAAAGTCTCAATTGAATACACCCCCCTTAATGTTAAATGCAAGCTATAAAAATTCTGGATGGGCAATCCTTTTACCTACCCATAACTTTCTATTGAAGCAATGCTCTGAATTTACAAAGTGGGTACGACAAGAAAATATCGCTTGTTGTATAGGTCGTTATGTTAAGAGGGGAAAATTATTCGATCGTGTTTCCCCTTTGATATAATTGGGTTCTATTTTGTCTTGTATCTCGTGCCCCTTTAATGATTGTCTAATAATTGTTACTCTAAGCTTCCTTTAAGATTGTCTTCCGTGCTTCAACCAATTTAATTGGTTGTTTATAAACGGCAATGGACTCGAGTTAAGTTGAATGTAAGTTGTTTAAATATGTTTCGATTATTTCAGAACAATTTTAAAATCAATTTTAAGTAGAATTAAACTGCGAAAATAAGTTTTATTTAATATTTTTAATATGAGTTCGATCTTCTTGACCTTTTAAAACATTATTGATATTGATATTTACAATGGTATATATTTCACTCTCATAGAAAGGATATCTGGTTCTACTTTGTATCCCCAGACCTTTTAGTTTTTCTTCTACAACTCGAAAAGACCAAAAAATAAATAAATAAAAGCACAATATAAATTCTAATCATATGACTTTTTCATACGATTTTTTTTTTCAACAGAGAATGTTGAACCTCCAATCCAATCTGACTTCATTGGACCCCACAAAATGCTGACGTGGCTTCCTAAATGATACGATGTGGCTGCTGACCATAAACGCCGTCACGCTCTCCGACACCCGAATCTCCTCCATCTTCCATTCGTGTAGTCTCTGCACATACTCTGGCACGTACACTATGTCCCAAATCACTGCTACACCGCCGGGTTTCAACACACGTGCCACCTCAGCCAACACGCGCATCCGCTCCGCTGCGGCAGCGGCGGATTTGGGTCCGAACTCTTTTCCTACTGTATGCACGAACGCGGCCGACACCACCACGTCAAAGTAGTTGTCACTGAAGGGAAGAGTTCTTGGGTCACCTGGCCGGCACGTGACGTACTCCTGGACACCCTCGAGGGTGGCGGTTCGGAGTGTGGTGGTCGGGTTGGGAAATTGATTCCTTCTACTCTGGGTCGGATTGAGCCCTACAACCCGGCCGGAAGAACCAGATTTCTTGAGCTGTAAAGCCACGGCGTTGAGGAGGATGCCGCGTCCGCAGCCGAGGTCGAGTGCGTGCTTGACGGAGGACCAGTCAGGGATGGAGGAAACTATACGCTGGGACATTTCCCAGTGGAGGGAGACGGCTGTGTAAAAGAAATTGTCGGCGGCGAAGAAGAGACAGACGGCGGACAGAGCAGTGACTGATCCACTAAACCCCGCTGCAAAGCGAGCCAATCCTGGGCCAGGGAGAAAGTGGTGGAAAAGATAGCAAATGGGTTCAAAGTAAAGAAGGAAGATGACTGAAAGAATCGAAAAGCCTATAGCATTAATAAGGAGAAAAAATGGCGTCTGCCAATCATCTACTCCATAGATCGCATAGATCTGCATCCAGTCTCTGCCTGTTTTTCCCATATTCTTGAAATTTGATTGTTAAAAAAAATTAAAAATTAGATCTTTAAACTTACCAGAAAGAAAGATCAGTAATATCAAAATCTGGGATGCATTTGGATTTGGTGATCCCAACAAGGAAGGAAGGGCTTCCCTGAATCTGAAGTTGTGTGGATTTAAAATTTGAACTTTTTCTGCTGATTGAGTGAAGTACAGAACAGAAGATAACAGAAAGAAGGTTTTGGTTGGCGTTTTGTGATTCTTTCTCCAGTGTAATGTATTCTGTGTGTTTTTAAGGTGTGCAGACAAACTACAAAATTAGATTAAGCCCCTGTTTGGTTTCTTCAACATATTTTTAACCATACATTTTTTAATAAAATAATATTTTTCATCACATCAATAACGTTTCCTTCTTTTTTAACCACACATTATTCATCAATCTATTATTCCAAAATACATTTTTCCAAAATAATGTCGCTCAAACACATTCTAAAATTTAAATAAAATTAATAATTAGGGTGCTTTTGAGCCACATTATTTTGAAATAATGTATTTTAAAACTGTAGATTGATGGATAATGTGTGATTGAAAAAGAAAGAAAAGTTATTGATGTGATGAAAAATATTATTTTATTGAAAAATGTGTGATAGAAAATGAGTAGAAGAATGAAAATATAAATTTTAGTGGGTGTTTGGCCCCCATTTTTTAGGAAATAATTAGTTTTTGAATAGTGATTAATGAGAAAATGTGTAGTGGAAAAGTGATTAAAAATTTTAAATTTGTGTGTAATAATATTTTATTTGAAGAATGTACGGTTGAAGATGAGTACTGTAAAAAAATGAATGGGAAAAAATGAGAAAGATGAAAAAGTGATGAAAAGTTTTAGATTTGTGTGTAATATTATTTTATTTGGAGAATGTGTGATTGAAAGTGAGTACTGTAGAAGAATGAATGGGAAAAAATGAGAAAGAATGGGGCTCAAACATGAATGTAACTCAAATAGGGGCGTAATTTTTATGGACTACACAATTTTTCAATAACAAATTTTATCAACTTTTACTAAAATTTACTAAAAATATGATTTTCACTTAAACCAAACATGGGCGGACGCTTTGAGCGGATTTGATCAAGATCAACAGGTATTTGTACGCTTCTAATCTTTGAAAAATATGCATTTTTTAGTAGTATTCTGATCTCATTTCATTCACACATTTTTTATAAAATAATATTATATGTAAATCCAAAATTTTTTTCTTATTTTTTAACGTATTTTTTTCATCAATACGCTATTCAATTTGTTTTATTTTTTATTTGACAAAAATGGGGCTCAAACGATGGAAAAGTCAATCCTGTCGTCTAATTGAATTGGTTTAAAATTTGTTTGATTTATTGGAAGTGTTAGGCCTGCATGCTACAATCTTTCATTTTATATACCCAATATTTTTTTATGGAGTTAGGCCTGCATGCTAGAATCTTTCATTTTATATACCCAATATTTTTTTATGGAGTTGTTCTCCTGCCCACGGTGGACGGAATAAGATTGTCCATCTGTTAATGTGGCAAGAGAATTCAACGTTGGGTTCTCTCCGAGTAGATATAATAAGACTTTCCATCGTGTGCAGGAGAACACCACTCTATTTTTTTATTATTGTTTTTCAACAAATTAGTCCCGTTTGGCGAGGATTAAAATCAGACTTCTAGTATATTTTTATAAAACACGATGAAAAATGTAATTGAAAAATTGTCCATAAAATATATAATTAAAATTAATTGTTAATTTCGATTTAAATTAAAATCTGACTTTTAAATTATACCAAACAGGTACGTAAGCACTAAGAACACGGATGGATAAAATTTTAAAAGAAAAAGGAAAAAGAAGTGTGGGTTTCATTTTTCATTTGTGGGTGCCAGAGATGTAAAACGCGGGAATGGCGTAAAGTAGCCTAGAGTCGAATCCCATCCCACCAACCATTTGCATAATCAATCTATTTACCAATTTTTCCACACCATAATAATTTTAAAAAAAAAAAAAATTAGCCGACAAAATTTATAAATCATTTCTAGTTATATATAGATTAAACCATTTATAAACTACTATTTTTGCTTTCGATTCTTGTATAAAAACTTCATGACGAAGTTTAATTACGTAAATTACTTCTAAGAAATTATCCAAACATGTTCATAAACAACTTTTTAATCTCAAAATCAGCTTTTAACTTTTTAAGAGGGTGTTTGGTGGGGGATTAAAATTAAATTTTTAATAGATTGTGATAGAAGTTTTTAAAATATGTTGTTGAAAACAGTGTGACACACGAAAGATGTGGTTAATATTGACTGTTTGACTTTGGTTTAGATTAAAATCTGATTTTAATTCGAAACAAACATGAGCTCAAATTTTGTCAAATGGGCTCTTATTGACTTGAGGATTTTCTTTGTCACAAGTCTTAACTTGAAGATTCAATTTAGATAATTAATAGCAAGACTATTAACAACCATAAAAGGGTCTATGCATTAATGAACAGTAGAAAATAATGCTTAAAAATTGACCTAGTAAGTAACGTGCCATGGACACTAGCAGGCCAGGCCATGCCACGCCACATATAGTACTATACTTTATTATAAAGTAAAGTTGATTTGTAATTATTTTTGAATAATATGTGCAATAAACAAAGCTTGTGATCTAATCTATTACTCCTAGTTCAGGGAATTCCTAGATCCTGCATGTTTGGCTAAGTTTCAAAAATTACTCACAAGTAACAAAGTAACAATAATTTATTCAAGAACGTCGAAAGACAACTCTTATCAGTTATTAGAAATGTAACGGAGTCAAAGTTGAGCCAAGTTGACAAGACCTGACTTTGAGGCGGGCCGTGCCAGACCGCCCCTCAATGTGACATACCCAACAAATTTTCATGGAAAGTTCCCCAAGTACGGGAGTGTTTTTTACAGAATTCTTACAAGTGCTGCCTACGGCAAGAGTCCCCTGTATGAATTCTGTAAAATTTTCCGTGTACGTGTAGCACTACTCAATCTTGATACCTCTTATCTCTTGTCAATATTTTCATCAATGTAAATCGAAGAATTTATCAGCTTGTACGGAAGCAGTGCTGTTAGAATTTCACTAGATACTGGCACATAGCATTTTTCTGTACGCGTAACTGGACTACGCATAACTGGACTGTAAATCAAAACAGGGGGAACTTGGAAATTCCAATGCAAATCTAGGCTCTAAAACCACACTTTTCCCTTACATCAAGGAAGTTCAAGGGCAATGGAAACTTGATGAGAATTACTTTGGGATTCTGCAAATCCAGCTATTGTGATAATTTCAGGGAAGACACATTCTGGAACATCACTCAAAGTCCAATGACTGCATTAAATTGTGTAGATCACAAATGCTTGAATATCCCCGTTTGGTTTAGCTAAAAAAAATTGATAAAAATATAAGTCAAAATCGACAATTAATTTAACCACATATTCTATGGGATTCACATATTTCATCAACTTTTTATCAAACCCCACTAAAAATATGATTTTTAGCAAAACCAAACAAGGGCTAAACCAGACATCAAAACATGTGCTTAGATCCTACAAACTACCTAGCCAAATCCATAGGTAGAAACCAATTCATTGACTCTCGATTAACTGAAAACTCATCATTTAGTGAAGGTTTCTATTGGGGACTTGTGAATAATTTACAAATAAATATAAAATTAGTCAAAATCTGGGTTATATACTAGATTATGTTAACATACATAAAGACAATCAATATCTGCAGACAGGCCAGTTGTAATATATATTTCTCCTTTTTTTTTTTTTTTTTCGGTCATTATATTGGAAAAGAAGTTGGTTGACGACGTTACCTGCTAAGCTGAACAACTTAACAATGTAGAACAAAAGGCCGCCAGATTCCAACTGGATTCCGAATTCAGAGTGAGCAAAGTGGCACTTGCAATGTATATACTTAAAGACAGCACCATTGTTGAGCAACAATAGCTAGCAACTACTAACCACAAGCACATATATCTTGTTGAGAAAACGATGCCAAGAATTTTTTTAATTTTCAGTAAAAATTCAAAGAGGGGGTCAGAACATTGTCGTCTCAATTGTAAGGATATCAGACAAAACTATGTAGAATTTCATAAAGATTGCATCCCTTGAGAAGATTACATTACGTAACATCCCTACCTAGATCACGAGGTTGAAATAAGTATTTAGACGGATGGGTGCGGTGTAGAAAGTTTAAATAGGCATAATCCGAAAACTACCTCTGAGTACTAGAAAATAAAGGAATTACTTGTTAGTGGAAGAAGCCTTGGTATTGACACTTATTTTAGGTCTTAGGATTAGTGAGCCAACTCCATCAGGAACTTCCTTACCTGAAATAATTGAATGAATTATTAGCAGCAATAAAATCAATGCTATGAAGGATGATTTGCAATGCATGTTTTTTCCTTTTCTTGATCAACTTTCAATGGAGTTTTTATCAAATTGACTGTCAATCTAGGGTGATCTCCACTGTACAGTCTGTACTTATATGTTTTGGCATCAAGAAACATATTACTTATATTCCTTTTCAGGGAATCTATTAGACTACCGAATTTGATTAATTCAACCAGGCCTATGGAACAAGAAGAAAATATTTCTGACCAAAAGAATTGCTGGATGGAAACCTAAATTTGGCTAAGTAAACCAGTTAGTTCAGACAAAAGTGTAGCTAATGGTGGGATTTTGGAAGGAAAAAGGTAGAACAGGCCTAACCTAGAAGCAAGTACGAAAATAGTGTCCCATTAACTGCATTAGTCCACCTGAAGGATAGGAAGGCTTATAAATTTGATGATTCCCAGCTAGCGTAAACAGCTCCTATGATTTTCTCGTGCAACTTGAACCCAGAACAAGCAACTATTCCCCTATCAAGACCTTCTAGATATATTCCTCTTGAAAAATCCAATGGTGTCCCTCCTGCATCAGTAACCACACCACCAGCTTCTTGCACAAGGAGAACACCCGCTGCGTGATCCCATATCTTCTCCTTGTATCCAGATCTAGCAAATTTCATGTAAATCTCAGCTTCCCCTCGAGCAATGGCTGCATATTTGACCATGCTATAAACTCGCAACGGCTGATTTCTGCATTTAAGAGTTAAAAATGGTTCAGGTATCACTTTTGAAGACATGTAAGGAAGTTTATGCAATAATGAAGTCACTCAACATGCAGGAGTAGCTAGCAAGGATAAAAGAAGGTAGATGCCATCTCATATTCTCCACAACCGAGAAAAGAACAAGTGAAAGAATAAAAGAGAATAGCAATCTAACTCAGATTTCGCATGAAACTCGAATGAAAATATTGAAATCGTAGACAATTAGACTAAGATTATACTCTTTCATTGTCAACCATTTGGTGGCCTTGTAGCCCATGGAAGTAATCTGAGTCCGAATGCAAGGAATTGAACTATAATTTCTAATAGCATGAAATATTGCATCACGGACCTTAGCCCTACAGTATGAGCAATACCAGCCGCAAAGGAATGGTTTGAATTGGTTTTTTCCACTGGCTCACAGAATGTTGCTAATGCAGGATCATAAATGGAAGAAACGTGTATAGTTCTTGCAGAATTTTGCCACTCGAGCCTCTTATCGCCATGAATTAAGGGTTGCATCCAAGCTTTACCACTGCCTTTCTTTGTGTACATCACACAACCTTCTTCCCGTGATGACATTTCTGACATAACAGGACATTGTTGACTATATTTGATCAGGCTATCATCCTTCACTGGGTAATTAGGGCACCCAAGTACTCCAATTGCAATTTCTCCATCATCAATCATAGCAAGTGCAATGGCATACTGATCTCCGCGCACAAAGCCCAGTGTTCCATCAACAGGGTCAAGGACCCAATGCCGTCCCACAGGGCCACCAGTTGAGTTGCATCGGTTAATTGCTTCAAGAACTTGTGAAGCACCAAGTGCTTCACTTGGACCCTTAAGACCAAATTTACACGCCTCAGCCAAGCACTCGTTCACTGCGCTGACCACCATTCCCAGTTGAGCTGATGATTCAGGCTTGGAAAGAGTTTGAACATCTTCTTCAGCAACAATGGAGATATTTTGTCCACCAAAAGCTTCTGAGAGCATCCAACTTACTGTTGCTTGCACACTCCAGTCTATTCATGCAGAAGCATTCAAAAATAACCAAATCAGGCATGCATATCCTGCATTTATGCATGTACAATAGTTCCAAGTTTTACTTTGGAACAATGTTTTTTTACACACTGGCACCACAAACATTTAAAAGATTTGGAAATGCGCACTTTGCATCTCTGTCTTTAGAAGCTTTATCAGATAAGAATAAATCACTCTCTTTTCTAATGTTAATATAATAAATATCAATTCTTGTGTATATCTGCACACTAAGAAATCAATCAACTTTCTCCATAGATATCCATCTGACATCATATTTTTAAGTACGAGGCAAAAAAAATTTAGTAAAAGAACCACAGTGGAGTAATGAGAAAGTAGTGGAGTAAAAAAAATCATGTAGCCGACCTCAAAATTATTAATTCTAAGTGTAAGTTAAACTTGATTCTAAACATTTTCAAGATCCAACTCGACTTTGACTCTAGTAGTAAGAATTAGATTAAGTAGTATATAGATATTCTCAATTTACCGATCCTTGTTCTTCCTGACATAAGTAGTATTATATGTGGGCATTCCAAAATTCATCCGTAGCCCTCCCCATCTCTCTTGTAATTATGGGGGTGGGGGGGGGGTGGGGGGTGGAGTATAGCAATGATATCACCTTCTCATCTTATGTTGCTGTACTAGTATATAGTTGGGTTATGCAGACAGTTTATTACTTCTGATATTATTGTTTGGTAATATTTCCTCAAGCCAAGCTAAACAACATAATTACAAGTCTAGCAACTGCTATGATGACCTAGAAAGATCTTCTCCATAATGAATTCAATAGATATGTAAAGATGGCACTTGCAGCAATCTAGTTGTTGGAACAGAAGGAACACTATAACGTTTAGCCAGGAAAATTAATATACTAAATCGATGGTCTCCATTCCTGTTTTGTAAATAATAATAATTGGAAGCCTTACATTTACTGTTCTTTTCCAGGTGAAAAATATATTGCATGAAATTCACTTCCAGAAGAAGAGAAGATACAAACAAAATCCAATCTCTTCATAATTAACAGTGCAAAAGCACGAAAGAATCAAGAAAATAAACAAAAGGGAACAATGCTTCAAATGTGTACCAGAATTCATCAAAACCCAGGAGAAAAACCCAAATGCAAACACCCAATCCAAGAAAAGAGAAGAATACCGGCAACAGTAACCAGAGAATCATCATCCTTGGACTTAATCTGATTCGAATTGCTTGAGAAAAGCAATTGCTTCTGCACCTTTTGGCATAGTGAACATGCCATGTGGACGACCCTAACGGCCACATTCAACTCTTTAGTGTATTCTTCATTATCGTTCTCCATTTGCTCAGGATTGAAGATTTTGGATCAAACCCAGAAAGCGAACGACAGAATGCAATCCTAGAGACCCAGCACCAAATTGGGAAAGATTTTACATTACATAGGCAATGGGTATGAATGCGTACGAGATACAATACAAGCACATAAATGATAAATTTATATTTTCTAATTCTTTAAAAACGACGATTTTGAGGATTTTTAATGGTCACTTTACTTATGTTTGTCTCTCCGATAGCTCACTGAAATTTAAGATTTTTAATTTTGATTATTAAACTTATTAAAATGTTGGACGTTACATATTGACATAACACCCATTTCAAACTTTTAACGGAACTAGTGACGTGTCCAACGGAATATACATGTGTCCCGTCACACAATTAACAAATTGTCACGTCTTTGATTACTCAAGTGCGTGTTTGAGTCATATTACTTTGGAAAAACGTATTTTGAAATAGTAGATTGATAAAAAATGCGTGGTTGAAAAAAAAGAAAAATATTATTTTATTGAAGAATGCATTGTTAAAAATTAGTAGAAGAATGAAAATTAAAATTTTAATGGGGCTCAAACAGTGGCTAAACTTTGAAAAATATTTTCATTGTTCATTAGCCCTCGTTTGGGACACATTATTTCCAAAAGAATGTATTTTTTTGATTGATGTGATGGGAAATATGTGGTTGAAAAAGAGGGAAAAGTTATTGATGTGATGAAAAATATTATTTTTTTGGAGAATGTGTGGTTAAAAATGAATAGAAGAATGAAAATGAAAAAAAAAATGTGGCCCAAACAGGGGTAAATTTCGAAAAATGTCTTCGATTGCTCATTGCTTGAGATGATTGAATTTTGACAACTAAACTAATAAAAGAGTAATTAGCACATAACGTTCTCACCTTTTATTGTTATTGTGAAAAACGTTCATACATTTCATTTCTTGACATTTTCACTCTTATTTTCACATTTCATCGCACAAATGGTTATTTTCACTTATTTTCTCAATTAAAGATTATGAAATGACGAATATACCACTCTATTTAAATAAAAGAAAAAAAATTGCAACCACAGTCCCAATTCTTTTTAATAAAAAAAGCGCAAATAAGTCGCAAATAAATTATTAAAAGTAATTAGTACATAATGTCCCTATCTTTCACCGGTATTGCAAAAAGCATCCATACCTTTCATTTTATTTATATATTTTCACCCTTAATTACATATTTAATTGCGCAAACCACAATTTCTATCTATTTTCATCCAATTTTTTAATAAAAAGCTGCGAAATAACAAAATATTATCTCCTATTTAATAAAAAAAATATTTTTTCAATTTCTAATTCTTTAATAATTTATTTGAGATTCGTTTGCATTTTTAATTTTTTAAATAAATTTGATTGGAACTCGTTTGCAATTTTTTTAATAATTTATTGGGAACTTGTTTGCACTTTTTTAAAAAGTTGGAATTATGATTGCAATTTAATTCTTTAGATTTTTATTTAAATAGGAGGTTACATTCGTTATTTCACAGCTTTTTATCGAGAACTTGGATGAAAATGGATAGAAATAGTGGTTTGCGCAATCAAATATGTAATTAAGGGTGAAAATGTCACAAAAACATGAAAGGTACGGACGTTTTTCGCAATAACGGTGAAAGATATGGACATTTTTTCGTAATAACGGTGAAAGATAAGGATATTATATACGAATTACCCTTTAAATAATTTATTTGTAACTTATTTGGGCTTTTTAAAAAAAAATTAGGACTATGATTTTAATTAATTTTTTTCTTTTTTCTTTTTGTTTTATTTGAAGAGAGAGATGTATTCGTCATTTCATAATTTTTAATTTCGAAAATAGGTGAAAATGACATTTTGCGCAATGAAGGGTGAAAATGTCAAAAAAATGAAAGATATGAACGTTTTCCATAATAACAATGAAAGATGAGAGCGTTACGTGCTAAT
>CAIGRS010214285.1:0-15526 GCA_903798395.1 Fraxinus floribunda | reverse complement strand
AAGGATATTATGATCAAAATAAATAATTTACTCTAAATTCGATATTGACAATAAAAAGAATATTTTTTAAAACTTATTTATTTCTAAAGTAATCTATATATAAGTATATTCTTGAAATTGAGCAAAAAAGGACCTAAATTAAATTTAATTTCTTTTACCCTCAAATTCTTAGTTGATTTTTCTCTTTGATTGAGATTCTTCACTTACTTTGAAATGTGGACCGTGGAGATATAAAAAATTGATAAATACACCAAATAATATTTCGAGGCAATAACATATGGATTATAGTGATATATTATCAACTGCGTGTTTTGATCAAATTTTCAATTGTTTGGAAAGATTGGTTATCAAAGTTATTAAAAGAGTACTCGCTAAGTAATTTTTTAAATTTTCACTGGTGGACATGTATTTTTGCTTATTTCTATCATGATTCGATCAATTTATATTTTTTAAGGCAAGCATTGATTTTCTATTTGGTAAAAAAATACAAGGATTTAGTGGAATATCTTAACGTGAGATATCTAAACTTTTTTTTTTTATTTCATTGAGTTCCGTATATTTTTTTTTATCGTGAATGTCATGAGAATAGCCTCTGAAACTCGATTTCTTATGGCGTGAGTTTATTTGAATTTTTTTTTTTTTTTAAGTTTCAGCCCATCTTAACATCATTTTCTGGCTCCGCCCCTGCAAGCCACCTCTCTCTATACTCACTGACATGCACACAATATTCACTCCACACATTGATTTTCTTGTTGAAGAAAGGTCAAGGCATTAATTTGAATTTTCATCTAATCCTTTTAAGTTGCACGTGAGAGTGGTGTTATTATATGTTGGAATAAGATTTATGGATCCTAGATAAATATGTTTACGATAAGAAGACTGGAGTTAAGTAGCGCAACATACTAATAAATCTCTACCACCTAAGTTCGGTATTTTACTTGTCTCTCCTTTATGTAGGACATTATTCATTTCCGAAATTTTAACATGATTTTCAAATTTAAAGTGCACACGTATTAAGTATTATATCATCCCCACCTTTTACTCTCTTGCAGAAAACTAGCGGTTCGAGGCGTTCAAGTGAGGAGATGGCTTACAAGCCGAATTTATTGAATATGTTCAAAGAATAATTTTTCTAGTTATGGTTTTAAGTGATTCTTTTGTTTGGAGAAATTTTTTTCTATTTAAGTTAAAGTTATTGAACCCACGACTTTACTTTGAATGTGGGGGATACGAATTGGCAGATCCTATTAATTAGCTAAAAAAATAGGCCCAACTGCAATGGAACATGTTCCCCGAAACTGCCATACTTTAGATATGTCACGAGGCATACTTGTACAAACACAGCAGAAATGTCATGTAACATATGGTAAGTGTGCAGAAAGCAGGCAAACTTACTGTTCCAGTTGAGCAGCAAACTGTGCAATTTTCTGCTTGCACTGATTTGCAGAAGTTGTTACCTCCTCACTTTGGAAAAGATCAGCTGATCTTTCATAGTAATTAATAGCCTGCTCCAAGTTCTGTTCTTGCTCATACAACTCAGCAATTTCCTGAAAACAAAACAGGACATAACAAATTAATATCTTTTCAATTATTTACGAGAATTTTTAATCTGCCTATGATTTTCATAGCCGATCCCAAACCAGACAAAGAAACAAGGTTACATTAGGTTGAAAATCAGCGTAATTTTTTGTCAAATCTTATAGCATGAGTCCTAATACAAGAAATGAGAATATAATACAACAAATAGACACTGATTGAGATTGAGTATAAATCCAGGAAGGATGACTTAGGTGGTTGGAACAAGTTTTGTATGGGCCCAAGATCTTTCGTTCATAAGAGTCATGAGATTGGTAGAACGTCACACGAAAGAACTAACAAGGCCTGTAATAGTTGCTAAGAGTTTAGTTGCCATAGATCTTCGTGTAGATCTAACAATGAACTGAACGAGTGCTAGAAAATGTTTCATGCATCTGTACCCAAATTTATTGGGGAAAAGCTTAGTTAGTTGTTATATAAAAAATCTTAATTTTCATTTGTAATAAAACTGGGTTCTTCAATAATGTCAATACCATTGCATTGAGAATCATATTACCATTGGATTGAAAATCATATGATTCAATAACTCATTTAAGATCAGTAATATGTCCTACTTCAACCTAAGTGCAGAACATGATGATTAACAAAACAGATATACAACAACAAAGGTTATGATATTACTAGAATGTCTACCTTGTAATATCTAGCAGACATGTTGAGTCTTCCAATCTCCAGAAACAAATTCACAGATTGCTCCAGGCATGATATTGACTCTGCAAAGCATCCCATGTGAACAAAAGAAAGATATCGTCCAAGCACGAAAATGGTAAGGTAAGTAGCGAAGGTAAAAGACAAACTATCACACGAAGAAAGAAGAACAAAAAGTGAATGATGAAATATGACATCGCAAAAGTTATATAAGGGATTGACTAGGTTCATGTTTGCCAGTAATCTTTTCTACAACGTTCTCATAAATATAAAACAACCTCATGATGCCCAAACCCCAAGGCAGCCAAAAAAATTAAACAAGGCTACCTTGATTGCCTAGATTTTACATTTTTATTTGGTAATACATAAATAATGTTCTCTAAATTTTATGAGAAAATTAGTGGCCAAATTAGCATTTTTAGCAAATTAAGTTAAGTTCACAAAACTCAATACGAATAGAATAAGTGTAATAACTACCAAAAGAAGCAAATAACAGTCAAAATCTTGCTATAAATGGAAAAGCAGACAAAACCCCGAGGTAATTGATAACTTTAATAAACTTGGGATAAAAAGACCAGAACCTTTTGCGTTAGTCTTTTTGTAGCAATGAGCAGCATCAGCGTAGGCATTAGCAGCCTCATGCTTGCTATCCAACTGCAAATACAAAGCGAGGTAAATATATAGAAGTGGAGCATTGGGGAAAATGTGACAGAAAAGAAAGAAAATGTCTCAAAGCCTAAAACAAGCCACACGAACAACCAATGACATACCTTCAAGTGACAGCTAGCCAACTTAACATACACTGCACCAGCCTGATCCCCTGATAAACCCACATTTCAAAATTAATAAGTAAGATCACCACATACCGCATTAGTGAAAACATTTTCTTGAGACTGGTTTTTGTGATTTTCATTAAAAAAATTTATTAATATGGGATGGTAGTCTAGTTCTTCATATTCCAAAACTGGATACAGCTAACAAGAGATTAAAACAACCAGTCTGAATTCGCTTAGGAATCAAATTCTAAAAACTGTGAACCTGATCTCAAGAAAACCAACATGCACGCAGTGGCCTAATTGTTACCACCAAATAAAGTAAAACGGTAGAGTAGAAGAAACTAAAACTGAAGAAACTAAATGATAGAGATATCCTTTCGTTCCAACTCCCCTTATTATTGATTAAACTTCATTTTTTCCAAAATAAAACTTTCCATCCAGTCACAACAAGATCCAACACCAGTCAATTCCAATAAAATCTAAATAAATAAAAACCCTATACGGCTATAACAATTAAAACAAATCAATATCAAGATCGCACCACCGCATATATTAAAATTAACACAGAGAAATAACAAATCATATTAAAAAACCGATTAATAGTAATATGAAAATTGAGATTAATCAAATGAATTATCTTACAGGATTTGCCAAGCTTGAACGCATTGGCAGCTTTGTCGAATAAATCGGCAGCGTCTTCATATTTGGAGCCAAAGAGACCCCATCCGCTCAACTTTTTCTCCGCTTTCTTCTCGAATTCTTCTCCTCGTGCGACTTGATCGGCCATTTTTTTCCACCGCTTTTCTTCTAGTATAGTAAGCGATGGGGATTTTGCTGATGTTCGAAGAAATGTTCAATAAATTATACAGGGAAAAACGAAAAAGGAGGTGAAAATATCAAAAAGTAGGGAGGTTGGGATTTTTTGCTATTAACAAGTTCGTTTTAGTGACTTTTCAGTTTTGACCAAAAACTAACCGTGTTGATATCTGAAAGGCCCGGTCAATATTTGGACTTTGTTTACAAGCCCAACGATTTCAGGCCCAGCTTCCAGTAATTTTTACACGAAAATAGCAATTAAAAAAAAGTTTTGGATTAAAAAATAGCAATGTACTGTTAAAAAATAAGAATAAATTTTGGGTTTACGTATAATATTATTTTATTAAAAATATGGTTAAAATAAGATCGAATAACTGTTCAAAAATTAATTTGATGAAAAAAATGGTGCTCAAACAAGGACTATAATTCATTTTTATTTCACTATATTTTGTGTAGGCTTGAGTTATAAGACACTATTTGCCCTCCTAGTTGGACTGCACTAGGTTGCTTCTATTGCTGAAATGAATGGCTCCCTAAATTGGATGTATTAAACTCAACACTGATGTCTCTTCTAAGATAGGCCGACACATGTAATTAATTGTCTATACATGATATTTTAAAGTTAAACCCAAAATTAAAGTGATCTAATAAAGAATTAAATAATTGGGTTTTGGATATCTAAATAAAGCATATGCCGGATTATATGCGTAGAGACTAGATTCCTTTATAATTGTATTTCTTAATGGGCGAAATATATATGAAAACTAAATATGTTGTTATGGTTCCCAATTAATATGCAATTTCTCGTTCTTTGTGTAATCCCATCAACACAAGAATTAATAAAGAAAGCATATTGAATGGGAAGATTCAAGAATTGCAATCAAGAATCAAGATCAATTAAGCAAGAAGATAAATCAAGAAGGGATTGCAAGTTGATCTTGAAGACAAAAGATAAAACTTTCAATATTCAATATACGAATCAATAGATCAATGTATGTTCTGCAGAAATTAATTCTCTTGATGATTTGAATCATTTGATATGGAGATCTTAGCAATTCGTAATGTTTTATAAAGTTTAAGTTTTATAAAAATTCGTGATGTTTTATAAAGTTTAAGTTTTATAAACATTGAGATTAATGAAGATTTTTTGGGGTTGAAATTCATAGTTTAGTTTTATAAAAACTTGGGGTGTGAATTTCAAACAGTAAATATCAAAATTTTGGATTTTGGGTACTTTTTTCGGCATTATAGCAGCACGCAGCGTTGCGGTGCCCAAACGCGGCACTGCAGCTCTGCGTTACGACACGTTGGAAGCGCCTGCTAAGCCCTACTTCGTTCAATTTCTGCAGCGCACACAGATAATTTCCTGTTCAATTTTTATTTATTTATTTATTTGTTTTAGATATTAAAACAAAATAATAAGAAATTAACAATTAAATTCAAATCTTGGTATTAAAATTTCATTTGAATTACTAATTTTTCTAAATAAATTAGTTGAAGCAACATGTTACTAAAATAATCTCTCTTGTCTAGATTAATTTATTTGGAATATTAGGAAGGTGTGTTTGTAATTTTTACGAATATTCATCAACCTAAAGAAAGGTACATGTTTGGCTGAATTACATGAACATATGTAGGAATAAATATGTGACAACTGTAAAGTTCTTTTTATGTGAACAATAAATCGGTCTAAAGATAGATTTATTGTTTGACATAATTTATTGTTTATATTTGATTACTACACCAAGAGTATCACTTACAAGTTTGTATTTCTGTCAAAAGACTAAATATCAATATTGTGTCCAGTCTCTTGTGATTGAGTATACCATTATTTGAATTAATTAATTGTTTAATACGGATTTTAATATGAACATGTTTCTTTTATTTTTTGTTCTCTATTCAATTAACTCTTATACTTTTCCAATATCTGTAAATATCAACTATATTCCCATGTTAAATGGAACCAACTTTAAGGAATGGAAAGAAAACGTTTAGATCGTTCTTGACTGCATGGGCTTAGACATTGCGTTAAGGACTGAACAACTCGTGCACTTACGGATAAAATTTTCATTGATGAAAAATGAGACTTTCATAAATGGGATCGTTCAAGCATCGCGAGTCTTATGATGATGAATCATGGTATTGCAAAATCATTCAGGGGTGTTGTGTCCGATAAAATAACTATTGTCAAGGAATTTCTTGATAAAATTGAAAAACGTTTTGCAAAAATCGATAAGGTAGAAACTAGTACGCTTTTGGCAAACTTAGCTTCACTAAGGTATAAAAGTAAATAAAATATTTGGGAATAGATCATGGAGATGTCTCATATTGTTTCAAAACTGAAGGCACTAAAGTTTGAGCTATCTGATGATTTACTCGTGCATTTGGTTTTGATTTCTTTTCTTGCACAATACAATTAATTCAAGGTCAGATATAACTATCCAAAGGAGAAGTGGACTTTGAATGAACTCATTTTATACTGTGTACAAGAAGAAGAAAGGTTGAAGCCAGACAAGATTGAAAGTGCTCACTTGGCTAACACATCTAAGAACAAGTTCAAGAAAAGAAAGAATAAGGAAGCTGCACTCGGTCCAGCTCAAAAGAAACAGCAAAAACTTAAAAATGATGAATTATCTAGCTATTACTTTTGTGAAATCCTAGGACAGTTGAAAAGAGATTGTACCAAATACAACGCTTGACGTGTAAAGAAATGTATGTTTCTCAATTTGGTTTGTTCTGAGGTTAATCTAGCTTTAATACTTAGACATACTTGGTGGAATTATTCCGATGCCACTACTCATATAAGTGTATTTATGCAGGGTTGCCTGAATAGGTGAAAGCCAAATGATGTTGAAAAATTCATCTATGTGGGAAACGACAAATCATTTGAAATAGAGTGTATAGGAACTTACTAGAATCAAGATTAGAGCGTATGGCCATTTAGAGCACTACCTGCTATGAACTAGAGCTTAAATCGATAATGTGGGTGGAGCAACTGAAGTTTGGCAAAAGGGACTTAATTCAAGGCTTAGTCCATTATGGCTCCTTCAAATGGAATTGTTATCACTAAGTGATGTTCAAATTCAAAATATACAGACACCTATTGCACAGTACAACGTGCCACTATATAATATATATTTATCTATTTTGAAAGATTAAAACTTGCAGGTGATTGTTGTAACTTATAAAAGTTTTAACTTTCAAATTAAATAATAATATTAATGTTCAATTTAAATTTTTAGTTTTTAATTTTTAAGTTTAATACAAAATTAAAATTAATAATATTAGAGTGTAACATTCATTTTAGTTGGTTCAATTCTCATTATTATGGGGGTTGAATTTTTACTATAAAAGGAGGTGATATTTCATAACTATGAGAACCACAACTTGAAAGAATATTATGTATACATTTTATATTATATTACTCTAGCAACTCGATAAATACTCGTTCTTTATTTTCTTGTGGTCGTACTCATAGAAGGAAAATTGTCTATGAGCCATATGGATTTTATATTGAGATGTTTAGTGCTGGAAGTACTCGCACGAAGGAAAAACAACACGACTTTAGGAAAACACCCTTAACGTAACTCCTTAAGACTTGATTTCCTAACTCTCTTCTCATGTTTATATTATTGTTAAATTATATTACTTATGTTTATGCTTAAACTTGTTATCTTAATTGATAATTTATCTACACACAAATCACCCAAGTTTTCCACCCGTTTCTTCCTTGGTTGTGGCTCTTGTCGCAACGTTCCTAATTTGGAAAATAGATAGGCTTTCGACGTGGCTATATTATAGAGATAGGTTATAGGTTGATGGTTGTCCTATATTTATTTTTGATGTCTAACAACAAATTGTTCTTAATTAAGTGCAACGTTTGGTTAAAAAAAAATAGCAAGTGTGATTTTTGTTGAATTCTGTCAGTGCCTAAAAATACCGTTTCGATAGTAAAAAAGATCCAGATGGGTACAATGCTTTTTGTCTATACGCTTTAAGTGCTGCTCTCTTAATTTCTTTCACTAGATGGAACAAAGATTTCTACTAGATACGAAAAGGATTTGATTTAAATGTGCACGTATGTGTAAACACATATATACAAAGAGAAAAGAGGAAAAAATAGGTTTATGTTTGTGGTGGAACAATAGCTTGTTTTATGTTAAAAAAAATATTAAAATCATATTTATGTAATGTTACTTAAGGTTATTTAAGTAAATAAGAAAAATACTTAAAAAATTGTGTTGTATCTAATAAAATTTGTAGTGGTAATATAATTATTATTTGAAAAAATAATATGTAAAGTTAAGTGTCACTTTTTTATTAAAAAGTGAGGTAACGTTACTTTCTCCATTTGAAAGATTAAATTATCTCAATCTCTATTGCATTAAGCACCCTGTTTGACAACCATAAAAATTTTTTTTTCTCAAAATTATTTTCAATCACATATTCTTACAATAAAATATTTTGTACGTAAATCCAATTTTTTTTTCTTATTTTTTAACCACACATTTTTTTAAAAAATCACTATTACAAAATATATATATATATTTTTTTTTTCTAAAAACATACTCATTTTTAATGATCGTAAAATAGGTGCTAAAAAGTTTTTTTTTTTTTAAAAAATTTAGAATAATATTTTTTTTTTGAATAATGTGTGGTTAAAAAAATATGAAAATAATTTAAATTTACGTGCAACATATTTTAATGCGAGAATGCGTTGTTGAATATGACCATGAGAAAACAAAAAGTTTTGTTTTAATGGTTGTCGGGCATTAGCTAAATATAAAAGCAATTCAATACATGACAAAAAATTTAAAAAGTGATAGATGTTTTGAAAAGAGAGAAAAAGAGAAGTGAGGGTGAGGGTAAAAGTTAATAGATTTATTTGTATTATAATGAAAATCAAATCCCTATATTTATAGAGAATGATTAGGGATACATTGGTAATAATTTTTAGGGCTGAAGGGATACAATTGCCATTCACTAATAAACTTACAATTTACAACACTACCCCTTGAATGACACATTATAAAATACTTGCCTCGTTAAATCCTTGTTTAATACAATCCAATGGGATAAAAAAATCAAACGAAGAAAAAGAGTATAGTTATTTTGGAGTATTAAAGATAAATGTCGCCTCATTAAAACCTTGCTAGAAAAATCAAGTAGGATAAAACATAAGCGAAGGAAAAAAAGTACAGCTGCTCCTTGATATTGATCATTGAAATTCTTTGAGTCGACGCATTCCAATCTTGTGAACCAATTTCTTGAATGTAAATTTTGGCAGTGCTTTTGTAAATAAATTAGTCACATTGTCGCTTAAGCGAATTTGTTGAACATATGTCACAATTCTTTTGAAATTCATGTGTATGAAAGAATTTTGGAAAAATATAATTCGTACGGTCACATTTGATATAACCTCCTTTGAATTGTGCAATACAAGCAGTATTGTCTTCATACAAAATTGTTAGACTATTTTTTTGTTGAAATTAATCCACATGTTACTTAGATATGATGTGTCATGATCTTCAACCTCACATATTCTCGACCTACTTTATGGATTGTAATAATTTCAAAATGATTTGAGGGTGTTGTTGTCAAGGATTGCTTTACAGATCTCCTTGATATAGCTGTTCATCAACGTGTAAACACATATTCTATTCATGATTTAGCTTTATATTGGTTAAAGAGATAAACTGCATCTGTATATCCCACTAAAGAAGATTTCGACTTTTGAGAATAAAAAATTCCCAAATTAATAGTACTCTTTAGGTAACCAACAATATGTTTAACACCTTCCAATGTCTTTGTATTGGTGTAGAGCTATATTTTAAAAGGAGATTTATAGAAAAAGTTATGTCGGGTCAAGTAGAGTTTTCAAGATAAATTGATGTTCCAATTACACTAAGATATGATATTTCAAGACTAAGAACTTTTTATCCATATTCAAGTGGATGAAAATGATCTTTTTTCACATCAAGTGATCGAACGACCATATGTGATGCCATATGATGTGAAATATCCATATAAAAACGTTGCAATACTTTTTCTGTATATGTAGATTGATGAACAAATAATTTTTCAGAAAAATCTTCAATCAGCAACCTGAGATAGAATTTGATTTTTCCCAAAATTTTCATCTTAAATTCATTTTTCAAATAATTTGTAGTTTTGTTGAGTTCTTCAAAGTTCCAATTAAATTTAAATCAACATAAGTTTCCATAATTGCAAATCTAATATTTGTTTTCTTTATNCATTTTTCAAATATTTTGTAGTTTTGTTGAGTTCTTCAAAGTTCCAATTAAATTTAAATCAACATAAGTTTCCATAATTGCAAATCTAATATTTGTTTTCTTTATGAAAATACATTAACATATATCGTCATTTTTATAGTATTCCTTCAATAAATATTCGCTAAGACGATTATACCACATGTGTTCGGATTGTTTCAATCCATATAATGATCTTTGTAATTTAATTGAGAACATAGTTCTCGGGCATGCATCATTTGTTCCCGCACTTTAAGTCCTTCATGAACTTTTATATATATGTCACTATCAAGTTAACTGTGGCTACTACATCCATAAGTCACATATTGAGCCTTTGTGATACAATCAAACTATTAAGAATCTAAAAGTGATGGAGTCCATTACGGGAGAATATGAGGAAATAATATTTTTCCTCATAATCAATTCCTGATATTTGTGAGAAATCTTGAGGTATGTGTCGGGATTTGTATCTTGTTAATTTCATTATTTCTCATTTCCATTTTGTATGAAAACCCATTGTATCCAACATGAATTATCTATATAATGTGATTCAGCTAGTAGCAAGGCCTTGCTTACATAGTAAACGGGCAATTGCATGTCATTTTCTTCCCTCTCCAGTACTAAACTCACTGTCTCCACATTACGGCCAAATATAGGAGCAGTGTTTCTCCATCTCTAGGCTTTGAGAGATGGGGCTTGCCCCCAAGTACTTCTTCAACTCTTGGAAAGCCTCTTCGCACTCTTCGTTCCATTGAAACCTTCTTCCTCCCTTCAGAACTTTGAAGAATATGAGACATCTATCAGTTGCCTGGGAAATGAAGTGGTTTAGTACCGCTATGCGACCCCTCAATTATTGTACTTCCTTGGACTTGTTGGGGGATTTCATTTCAAGCAGGACCTTGATTTTTTTAAGGTTGGCATCAATGCCTCATTGCTTGACCATATAACCCAGGAATTTCCCTGAAGCAACACCAAAAGCGCATTTCAAAGAGTTTAGCTTCATTCGGTACTTCTTCAAGATTTTGAAGGTAGCTTCTAGGTGTTCGACGTGGTTCGCAGCCTTAATGCTTTTTACCAGCATGTCGTCAACGTACACTTCCATCGTTTTTCCTATGATGTCGATAAATATCTTGTGAACTAGACATTGATAAGTAGCTCCAGTATTTTTCAGACAAAAATGCATCACTTTATAATAATAAAGGCCTCTATCAGTGATGAATGAAGTGTTCTCCTCATCAGCCGGATACATAGAGATTTGATTATACCTGAGTATGCATCCATGAAGCTCAAGAGCTCGTGACGAGCAGTGGAGTCGACTAACTGGTCGATCCTTGGAAGTGAAAAGTTGTCCTTTGGGCATGCTTGGTTGATGTTAGAAAAGTCTATACACACTCTCCATTTTTCGTTCGGCTTCTTTACCAAAACTGGGTTTGAGATCCATTTTGGGTATACTGCATCCCTAATGAACCCATTAGATATGAGTCTTTGTACTTCTTCCTTCAAGGCCCCATATCTCTCCGGGTTCAAGGCTCTCCATTTTTATCTGTGAGGGGTAAACTTAGGATCGATGTTAAGACGATGGTAGCTAACCTTGGGGTCTATGAACACCATATCTCCATGCTTCCAGGAGAACATGTCTAAGTTGCTAAGTAAGAAGCTTTTGAGTCTCGTCTTTTCTCCTAACTCAAGCTCTTACCCTACTTGTAGCACCTTTGTAGGGTCATTTGGATCTGTCGAGAAAGATTCCAATTCCTCCACTGAGATCGCTTGAGAATTTGATTCGGTAATCCTATGGTCTAAATCCACACTGATGACCCTTTTCTTCTGGGACATCTATCATGTTAACGTCTCCGACTTATTTAGAGGTCAACCAGTTTATAGTCCACCACGACCATATTCACACTGCGGGGCTCGAATTTTCTCAGGGAGCTAAGGTAGCATTCCCCTGAGACCATTTGGTCTCCTCATATTGTAGTAAATCCTCTTTTAGTGGGAAATTTCATACACAAGTGGTGTATGGACGTAACAGCTCCAAACTCTTTCAACGCTGGTCGACCCAACACTCCGTGGTAAGCCAAACAGTGATCTACAATGAGGAATTCCATGAAGATTTGAGCTGTAAGTGGGGGTTCTTCCATTTTTCACCTCTAGTGTGATCCTCCCTCTAGGAATGATGCAGTCGCCGGTGGAACCATATAAAGGGACGGTCGTGGGTGTGAGCTCATGGTCTACCATCACTTTGTCAAAAGTGGTTCCAAATAGGATATTAACTGAACTTCCATTGTCTACCAACATGCGCTTGAGCTCATTTTTTGCTACGATAGATCGTACGACAAAAGCGTCGCAATGGGGATAATGAACCTCAATGGTATTTTCTTGTGAAAAGGTTATTGGTGGGTTTTTTCCAGCTCCACAAGAGGTAATGTTGACTAAGTAGTTCATCATGGGGATCCTTTGCTTCCCTCGAGTAATTTCTTCGAGCATTTATGGACTTTCTTCTTACATGTGGACCACCAATAATTATGTCAATTTCCTATATGAGACATTATTTGTATTGGGTGGGGGTTCTCTCCTTGGTCTTGTCCACCTCTTGGCCTATTTCTTTCCTCTTCGCGCTCCCACCGAGGCAATTCATTTATGCAATATCGCCTCGTCACGCTTAGGTTACCTCTTGTGCCTAGGCTGAGGCGCATTCCTTTGTGTCTAATGGGTGTTTATTCTCTCAACATGGGGGCCTGTTGGTTCTCATTTTCAGGTGTTCGAACTACAGGTTAGAACATTTTCCATTTTTCTAAAGAATTTAATTCTGCCTGTATGGCTTCTTTTTATTTTGGCCAATAATTTCTATGTTGATATTATTTAACAAATGTGGTTCAAGATCTTCATTTTTCATAATATCAAGAGAATGTTAAAGGCGAAAATATTGTCTATAACATCATTGTTTCGTTCCTATAATTTATGATATAACATACAATCTATTGAAATCTCATTATTTTCGAGCACTTGTGATTTTTCAAGAATCATATTTTTAATATTTGATTGATCAATCTTTTTAAATATTATTTCTTTTGAAAGTTTTGGTTAGTTTTTCTCTTGTACTTTTCTTTTTCAAGGTACAGAGTCTTTTGAACCAACTAGTCAACAACGCTTCTGACGTATTTAAGATTCATTTGTTACAACAAATTGTTTTACAGGGACATCAATTTTTACTGTGATATTTTCTACTCTTATATATGACTTTGTCACTTTTCTTGTAACTCTTTGCAAATGAAATATTTTTCAACATTTTGCTCACAATAATCGCTGCAGAGATCAAAGTGAGATACAGTTGCTTCATTCCAATAAATTTTACCTTATTTATCAGGATATAGTTTTTTCTCCCAAAGTTGGAAAAATCATTTCATTAAAATGATGTGCAGTAAATAAACAACATGTTAAAGGTTCGAGATACCTAATAATAGATGGTGAATCAAAGTCCACAAAAATCTCAAGTCTTCATTGGTGACCTATTTTAGTACGTTGCAGGGGTAAAATGGGGATTTGGACAATACAACCAAAAACCCGCAAGACCAAAAGCAAGTTGTAAAGGTGAATATTGATAATATACAATTTGTCAGATACGAACTAATGATGCAGCGTGCAATAAGGCATGACCCTAAACAGAAGTTGGGCGTTCTGTTTTCACGAGTAATGGTCTAGCAATAAATTGTTGAAGTTTAATAAATGACTCCGCTAAATCATTTGTGTATGGACATGCGCACCCGAATGTTCATTAACAATTTCAATTGACATACAATAATCATCGGATGCTTGTGATCTAAATTCACCAGGATTGTCAAAACGAATAGTTTTGATTAAGTAATCGGGGAGTTGCGCTCGTAATTTTATGATTTGAGCAAGGAGTTTAGCAAAAGCTATATTTCTAATGGAAAGTAGGCAAAAATGTGATCATCTAATAGAAGAATCTATTAATACCATAAAATAATGAAATTGTCCAAATGATGGGTGTATTAGCCTACATATATCTCCATGAATTCTTTATAGAAAAATTGGAGATTCAATATTGACATTTGTATCTGAAGGTCTAATGACTATCTTGCCTTGCCAACAACCTACATATAGATATTCATTAGGTAAAAGAATCTTTTGGTTCTTTAAAGGATGTCCATATGACTTGTTTATTATTCGATGCATCATTATAACTCCTAGATGTCCAAGTCGATCATGCCAAAGTCTAAATTTTTTTGGATCAACGAACTTCAGATTTGGTATAATATTTAATTCAACTATTTTTATAAATGTATAGTACATGCAAGACGGGAGTGCATGAATTTTTTTTATCTGCTTCTCGCTAGATACAAAAGAAGTTATGTAAAGATATTCAATATTATCTTATTGCATCATCTCAATGTGGTATTCATCATAAATTTGTTAGAATAAAGTGCATCTTCAATATATAATTTTGTATTATTTGACAAAATAATACAAGCTCTTCCGGAGACTTAAGCAATATTTGATGCACCTGATATCGTATTAGGATTATTTCTACTAAAATTAAGTTTAGAAAAGGCTTTTTTGTCTTGAAAAATAATGTGCATAATTGCACTATCAACTAAACAGATATCTCGACAATTCATCTTGAATTTTGTGATGTTTACTATTTGAGTAACTTTACCATAAAATAAAATGTAATTAATTTCAAAGAATATAATTAAATATCACTCAATAATTAATCAAGTAGTCAATATCAACATAACATAAATTACGTGTTTTCCTTTAGAGATAAACACTAATTTAAAATAATAAATTCTTCAAAACATGTGCTATTTCGGGTGCACGTTGTATTTTATTATTACTTCTTTAAGAGTAACATGTCAATATTTTTCTGAAATATTGAGAATTATAATTTATGTTTTTCAAGAGCAAGTAATATTCTTCAAAAATAGTAATTATAATATTATGATATTTCAGAAGCAACAACAAACTATTTATAATAGATATATCTATGATTAATATTCTTCTGAAATATTAATTATAATATTGTATGGCTTAAAGAACAACGACATGATAAATTATTAATTTAAAATTTATATAAGAACATCTAAAAATATTTAATCATGTTAAAGACACAAAAAACATTTAATAATCATCATAAACATATATTTTATAACCATAAAAAAAAATTAGAGCAAAAACTACATGAATTAATACATCTAATGCTAAAAAGCAAAGAGTATTTAATAATTTACATACATGAATTAGAGCAAAGAGTAGAAAAATCATATAATAATAGGGCCCTTATTTGCTCAAATTGAATCAAATAATGATAATATTGAAAATAGTTTCCGTCGCAAATAATTTATGCCGCAAAGAGAAATTAATTCAATTTATTTCTCCCCAAATAGTTTTTGCCGCAAATAT
>CAIGRS010214272.1:0-19186 GCA_903798395.1 Fraxinus floribunda | reverse complement strand
GTTAAATTATTTAGAAAAAATAAAAAAGATTTAATTAATTCAATAAATAAAATAAAAAAATTATTTAGTTTCGATTCTTGGTCTAGACCCTGGACCCGACCCATATCCATCGGTTCTCCATTCGGGTATCCGTTCGGATGTTTAACTTGTGAAAAACCGCTCGGTTCGGTTCGGTTCGGGACTTTTGGACACCCTTAATTGTTGCTCAGTTGTACTCTTAATTAATAGTGTCGATAAATTATTTTAATGCTCAACGAAGACCATTACGCAAATGCTAACCTTTTATGATAGATATAAATGTTTCTGCCAATCGATATGTTCAAGGAAAATTCAACTATAGCGAGCACTAATGTTGTTGCTCAGTTGTACTCTTAATTAATAGTGTCGATAAAGTACTATAATGACTCAACGAAAGAGACCATTACGAAAATGCTAACCTATTATGATAGATATAAACGCTTTTGCCAATCTATATGTTCAAGCAGAATTCAACTATAGCGAGCACTAATGTTGTTGCTCAGTTGTACTCTTAATTAATAGTGTCGATAAAGTACTTTATTGGCTCAACGAAAGAGACCATTATGCAAATGCTAACCTATTATTGAAAACTTAAAACATTTCTGCTAATCGATAAGTCACACTCGTACATATTACGATTTGGTATATACACTTGATAAAGTTGTTGCTTTTCACGGTCATTATAGAGGAAAAGAGAACCTCAACTATGTCTTGTTTCACATGAATCACTTGTTACAAGACTTTTTTTCTGGAAATATGAATGCACAATCACATTATTCATAATGGTATAATTGCTTTCCTTCATTAATTTTAATGGTTTGAACTTGGAAAAAATTTAGTGGCTGAAAGTATGAGTTGGTGAACTGGTGGATATATTCATTGTGTAATGCAATTGAGTACATCAGGGATTTTGTATCAGTTTAGAATTGACTATACTTGTGTTATTGAATCATAGATTCGATTAAATGTGATAAGATTATCAGGTACTAAACCCGAGTAAATCATAAGTAAAGAGCACGAATAACATTACTTTTATTGTTTTCACATTTAAATGATACTCNATCAGTTTAGAATTGACTATACTTGTGTTATTGAATCATAGATTCGATTAAATGTGATAAGATTATCAGGTACTAAACCCGAGTAAATCATAAGTAAAGAGCACGAATAACATTACTTTTATTGTTTTCACATTTAAATGATACTCTATTTCACCCGTAACTCATCCTACAAGATAGTGACTCGCTTGAAAAACGAACCATATAATATTTATCTAAAAACTTATGTGGTTAGAAAAAAAATCATATGTGTACATCATTTAATTGTCGTCAACTTGCCCCATCACATGTACATCAAAACTTTATATGTGCTCAATTTTATTTAAATGGATGATATATAAATTTAAATCATGAATATTTACGTGCTTGATTTAAAAATTTGAGATCTTAGATAGGTTCACATTTATATCATTTAAATATGTTGAATTTTATTTAATTCTAGAAGAATTTTTTGTTTACTAGAATAATATTAATCAAGAGTATTTTAAAATTTAAGGCCAAGACATGTCAAGTTATCCTTAGTCACTCCTCCATTTTCTTGTTGGGTGTGTTTGATTGACTCCTTTGTAATTTTTAATTTACTTAAATAAGTGACACGCGTTGGAATGGTAACTATAATAGTAATTGTTGGTCAGTGCCAAATCCACAGCATTGCCCCCAAATTTTATTATTATTATTTTGCAATTGAGATTATGATATCTTGACGGTATAAGCAGAAAACAATGAATTTGCAATCCAAATTGACATTTACGTAATCAAAATATTAATTAATAGGTGATGGTTAATAATTAAATAACTCAATTAGTAAAGACGTAAGCTCAATTTTCGATTGCAAGTTCCCCTTGTGTCTATTGGAATGTGTAATTTATAATTATTGAAAAGGGATAATTGTAGCCACGGTACCAAAGATTTCACATTTATGCAAAATTTGTCCAAATCTTTCATTTGTACCACCAGGGGTATCAAACCTTTAAAAAAAATCGCAGCTCCAATCCAAATTGACAGAAACTGTTACTTTCTCTATTAAGATCAAATAGCAAAGGCTTGACAAATGTTGATTAATTATTAAAGGGGCAAAAGGGTAATTTTACATTTTCCATATAAAAAACTATAATTAAATCAAAAACAAAAACAAAAAAACCCAATTATCTCCCCCCCCCCCCCCGGCCAACCCAGCTCAGACCAAAACTAAAACCCTCAAAATGCTAACACCACCACTCCGATCACAACTCCAACGCCACATCTCTAATATTNAAAAAAAACTAAAATAAAACCAAAAACAAAAAAAAAAAACCCCAATTACCCCCCCCCCCCCCCCCGGCCAACCCAGCTCAGACCAAAACTAAAACCCTCAAAATGCTAACACCACCACTCCGATCACAACTCCAACGCCACATCTCTAATATTCGCCCCATCTCCTCCCTCAAGAGCCACATTATTACACTCTCCACTACCCATGAAATCTACATCTATGACATCTCCTTCGGGTCTCTTGTGTGACGATTCCGAAGGGCTGCTCCACCACCGATGTAGCACCTGGTTGATTGTATAGCGACTGGCCAAGCTGCATCACTTCTGGTTCAGGGCTGTCATAGCATCCTTAGTAGCTTAGGTCGAGCTACCTGATATGGCATCCTTAAGCTCTCCAAGTTTCGCCTCAATCTTCTCTTTAACGGGGGCAAGAACTTTATCACCAAGTTCTTTCAACTGTTCCAATGTTAGGTAAACAATCGAATCGACCTGATTTCTTGGTATCTATGGTATCTCTCTTCTCCATGTCTTCCTTAGCAAACCTTTCGGCTTCTTTGATAATTTTCTCTACCTACAAAATTTCAAATTACAAATCTAACATAAATCAAAAGGGCAAATGGTCTTTTTGTAATAGCGTGGGTAGTGGAAAGTGTAGTAGTATCGTGGCTCTTTAGGAAGGAGATGGGCCGAGATTGGAGAGGTGGCGCAAGAGTTGTGATCACAGTGGTGGTGTCGGCATTTTGGGGGTTTTAGTTTGGGGCGGGACGGGGCGGATAATTAGGTTTTTTTGTTTTTTATTTAATTATTTTATTTTATTTTTTATATGGAAAAAATGTAAAATTATCCTTTTGCCCTTTAAAAATTAATCAACATCTGTTAGACCTTTGATATTTTGTCAACTAACAAAGAAATTAACGATTTCTGTCAATTTGGACTGAAACTGCAATTTTTTTAAATTTGGTACCTCTGGTGGCACAAATGAAAGGTTTGAGTAAAGTCTGTATAAATGTCAAAGGTTTAATACCATGGTTGCAATTTTCCCTATTGAAAATGGTAACAATGAACTTTTGAAATTGTCTATGATAGTCGATAGAGAAGCTATTATAAACATATGAGATGAGTATTCTTTTTCTTTTTCTTTTTTTTCTTTTTTTGCCCCTTTTTACCTTGTTTCAAATGTTAAGCTAGAGAAGGTTATTTGAATATCGAAAAGCTTGATTGATAAATTGTATACGATTCTAAAATTCTTGAAGTTTGATGACTTATTCGATTGGCTACACATTTATAATTGATTTATATTTTCAGTCAAAATTAAACATTAGTTTTCAACTTAATATTTATAATTAATGCTCATTATTATTCACACATTTTATATGATTTACTATTATTTCTCTTACTATTTATATTTAGAATAATCTTATTTAGCTCATTTTTTATCCACATTAAAATTTTCATTCTCATTCTTCTACTCATTTTTAACCACACATTCTTCAATAAAATAATGTTTTCTATCACTTCAATTATTTTTCCTTCTTTTTCAACCACACATTCTTCATCAGTCTACTATTCCAGAATACATTTTTTTCATCCACACATTCTTCACTAAAATAATATTTTCCATCACATCAATACCTTTTTCTTCTTTTTCAACCACACATTTTCCATCAGTCTACTATTCCAGAATACATTCTTCCAAAATAATGTGGCTCAAACACACTCGTATCAGTGATGCTAGAGTATCAGTCTAAGTATCATAATGTTATGCCCAATTGAAGGCAAATTTATGTGATTAATTTAATTGTATCCATCATTTAATGTCATTTAGACCAATGTTATAACACAATGGTGTTAAATAGCATTTCTCATTTATTTATATAATTTTGATATACAGAGGTTAAGTTCTGATTTATACTTTGTATTTAAGCACGTGTTTGAAAAAATATGTTTCGAAAAGTGATTATTTGAAAAATATTTTTTTTTGACGTGTGGTTAAAAAGTTGAAAAAAATCATGGAGAAATGTGAAAAATAATTTCTTTTAAAAATATATGGATGAAAATGAGTGTGAGAGACAAGTGATTCTTAAATAATTAAAATCAAACAAGTCTCCAAACTATCATTTTTAGTGCAGGCCAACTAAGTGGAAACCATCTAAAATTCATCAAATATCTACTTGGAAAACGGCAGCAAAATGGGTCAGGTGCAATTCAAATGATGATTTTATGGACTTTATCATTGACATATACCAATTAATTAATGTGTTATGTCATTGGCATACTAGCACAAGTTCAGTAAATTGAATATTTTATTATATATAACGAGTTTCATCATTTCAAATCGATATCGTTGCGAACAATTACTCCTTCCGTCTCATTTATATTGGCATATTTTGTTTTTCATATGAATTAAGAAATATTATTTAATGTTATTGAAAAATCAATTTTTACCCAATAATTTCCTAGTTTACCATCATTTATTTATCAATAATTAGTAGTTAATTATTATTGGAAGTAGTAAAGAAATAAGGATATATTAGTAAATGAACAAAAAAATTATTTTTAATAAAGAAACAAGACGGTATAATTGGAACAAAAAAAAGAAAGGAAAGTGAACCTATATATAAATGGAACATATGGAGTATTTTTTTAATCAAGTGACTAACATACGTGGTAACGCAAAAAAATTAAAAATGTATGGATTATTATTTTTTATTTTATATTTTTGTGGAGGCGTCATGATTGCAAAATGCTGAAAATTCTGCAGTGGACAACGCAATGGTAGTCATCCATCATGCTGAGTTGTCATTCTCACCTCAAAAGTGAAAACAACTTCCATATACATATATTAACTAGATTAAAGTGTCTCCAATATTCTAAACCCTTCGATCATTTTTATTCTTATTTTGTTATTAAAGATGATTAACACAAAGTCAACCAATAAAACAAAATTATGATTAAAGGAATATGTGTGCATTAAGAAACATAAATATGTGGGTCGAGCATATGAATTGCCGGAGAAAAAGATCATAGTAAACTGTGTAAATTTTTATCTTCGAGTAGGGAATGGTGGTGAAAGTGTGGTACCAATCCTTGAAAATTTGACCTTGATTGTCGAAACAACAATCTTTATCCAATTAGAACAAGGAGAATTAGTAAGTGGAGTCATTGAGCCTTGGCCAGAGTGCTTGACATGGGAGAAATGTAGGTCACGCTTGAATGATACAAGTCCACCGTGCTTTGATATTTGGAGTCTCAAACATGTGTTTAAAAAGTATTTATAAACGCTTTAAACTTAAAAAGATAGAAATAACTGACGGATGAATTGATGGTATTTGTGATCTCTTGAAATGTGTGGATAAAAGTAAATTGAGTGTTCAGAAACATAAGTCAAATATAGGCACCAACATATATATGTTACTTTTGACTATAAGATTCGTCTCTATCAATAATTATCTAACTTAAAATTTCGTGTAGTTGCTATTACACCTCCAACGTTATGAACATACTTTGAAATTTAATTCATGTGCTCTCAAACTTGGGGTACATGGAGGAGGGAGAAAAGTGGTGGTGGGATATTGGGGTATAGAAGGAAGTATTTTCCAAGATTAATAAAATTTACAATTCCCTCAAGAGCATAATTATGTTCTAAAGAATCTAAACTATAGTGTTTGGGGTGAGAGGAGAGTTTGAAAATTTGAATAAAAATGAAAAAAGTTGTAGTTAATTCGTGTATAAATCAAATGGATTAAACTAGTTGTATATTTCTAGTGTACATTATGTTTGACATTTTGTAATGTGTAGGAAACTGTATCATTGATTTGAATATGCGTGGTTAAAATTAATAGTCATATTCATTGTCATGTCAAGCAATGTCAATGTTAATCACGATGTACATGTAGCATAATTGCAAATGGATTAATAGGAGTAATTAGACATAAATGTGGTATTCTCGGACACTTTAATGTATATGATATTTGTCACTTATTACTCACATTGTTAGATTATGTTGATTGATCGAGTTGAAGTAGAAAATTGTTGGAATTTTTCTTGTCTACTATGGGTGGGGAAGGTTATACTCTAGCGGGTTTTATGAACCTTATTTTGTCTATGTTTGAGCAATTTAAAGAGGAAATATGTTTTGTAACAATGATTTTTTTTAAAATGTGTGATAAAAAATATAGGAGATTTTTTTGAATTTACGTATAAAATTACCTTATTAAAAGAATGTGTGATTTTAAATATTTTTATTTTTTACAAAGGGATCAAACTCATCTTTCCCCCTAATTCATTTTCAATTACGCATTTTCAATTTTTCCAATAAAATAACTTTCCACGTAAACTCAAATTTTTTCCTACTTTTTAACCACGCATCATAATAATAATAAAAAAAAAAATCATTATTTATTTTTCCACAAAATGGGACTCAAAACAAACCTATTTTTTAGTTGATAAATTTTAATTTATATCAGCCAATTGTATTTTATTTTTGGGCGCTTTGTCTTCGTCTCGCCGATCTTTCATGCTTAATATGCTAAATTAAATTAAGAAAGCAACGGAAATTTAAGGAAATGGAATGAACCTTAGTTCAAGAAAATGGTCTCTTTCATTATTTATTTTGACTTTTAGTAGAAACATATGTTTTATGAATATTAGAATCAAACATAAAGTTTAAAAGAATATAAAAGGTTCAAAAGTAATTAATGAGAACAAATATTAATGAATGAATTTAAAACGATAAATTTTATTTGATTTTATTTTTTTATCTATTTAAAAAATTTTATATAAAGTTATAATATAATATAATTGTTTAAAAAAAATTGAATAGATATGTAAAAATAAAGGATGAAAATAGTTGCTCTCTTTTTAAATTTTTAAATGTCTAGATTGAATACACCTGCTGAATGAACATTTCATTGTCCACCTGCACTGTACACACAGGATGATACAAGGTCAAAACACATGATAATACGAGGTTAAACCAGCATTAACAGCAAACCAAGTAAACATCAAATCCAAAAAATACACACAAATACAAATAATATAAAAAATCATATACTCAAATTACAAAAACCAATGAAGCTTCCCAGTTCATTACCACCTGATTGATATAGAGCTTTTTCATTCTAAGTGTGAATTTCAGTGTCATCTTGGCAATTTCCTCCATAGAGAGACCTACTGAAGCATTGAAAGCCAAAGTCACATGTTCCAACGGCCATATGTACCTCGAGAGAACCCGGCCCACACAAATTAATCAAAACAGACACAAACCTTCAAGAGGAATGAAATGAAATGTCGAGCACAGGGTGAGAGATTCTTATAACAATCACAGTAGAGAAACTTAAAAGAGCTTATCTACACAAATTTTCGGGATTCCACTGCATGTAACGTCTCGACCTTCCCAGTTTACTACCACAGCTTAAAGCTTCCGTATTTGTGCTGTATGTTCCATAGACAATCTTCATTTACCATAATACCTAGTTCCTAAAAAAATAATTGAGAATCGTACGCCAGCGAGGTAAGGAATAGTAGAAACTTATTTTGTGTCAAGACCTAAATCTTTGGCTTTGACCTTCAAGGATCTCAAGTAATCAATTGCTTCATCAATAACAACAATTGCATTCTTACCCTTAACGCCAGGAATTATACCCTGCAGAATGTTCACAGTTTCGTGTATTCTCTCTTTCCTTGACCTTTTTCTACCTGATAAGGAACACAATATTTTTGATTCTTGATTAATGCCGTTGCCACAACTGGATTCTGCATCATCCTCCAACTCAGAGCATGTATGAGTTTTAGCAGACCTTGAAGAATATACAAGAGATGGTACATCATAATTTAAATCTAGCAATTTCTGCCTTTTTGTTGGCCTGACATAATTAGAACCTTTGTCACTCCTTTCCTCACCCATCTCCTGAATACCATTATCAGTCATAGTGCTAGGTGAATGACCTGTACTTGTCTCTTCATCATCCTCAGAGAAATCGCTGTCACTATCAGAGCAGAGAAGAGCATTCAGTTCTTCGGTGTCTTCATGCATCTCACTTTCCAAATCATCTACATAGTTATATTTGATGCATTCTTCCTTGAAAAGCGGCCCCAGTGGAGATGTGATATCCCTTTGCTCTCCCTTAGTCAAATTAAGAGTGGCGGGAGGCCTTGCCCCCCAAGAAGTCGCACATTGAACTGGAGTCTTGGCTCCAGAACTGTATAGCAAGGTAGTCTTATCACCAGATTGATCAAAAACGAGAAATTTCTTCTGGATACAAGCCATACCCATGTCGTGACAACCTTTTCGTCCCAAATTTTCAAATGGGCCTGCAGGAAGTTCCTCTGTGGGCAGAGAGTTCGGTACAGGAGCAAAAGCCTGACGGAAACGAGACAGACAGTAAAACCAATTAGGAGAGTCGTGCAATCCGCTTGTCTTCAACTGTTGCAGCGGAAACAAAGGAAAAGTTCCAGTAGTAGAATCCTCAATAGAGTAGGGATTCATATCAGCAGGCACGGTGTTCAGGGACCTCATGTTAATTGGAGAACCCAAGAATTTCCTAGTGTAAGACTGTTGATTTGGATGCTGGTGATGGAACCAGGATCCAGGGTCCTTTTCCATCAAGTACAGCAATCACCTATTAATAAGCAGGATTTACAGTCAGATGAACCAAGTGTAGAACACAATTATCAGCAAAATGGGAAAACTCGAGACATACGGACGTACCAGTTTAACTGTAGAACTAAAAATCACAAATTACTTCTTGTATCTTTGAGGGAAATATAAACTAAAAAATCCAGCTTAACTTGAATGCAGAGGAAAAAAAATCAATCTACGTAACAGGTTTAAGCAAGTGGCGGAAATACTCGGCCTGAAATATACCCAACAAAAAATAATTAGAAACTCTTCAACCATAAAAAGAATAGGACTTCTTATAAGTTAGTAGGGATAAATTGACATAGCAAGTGAATATCAAAATTATAGGAATCTCATTCTACAACATCGAAGCTTGTATGCTAACCTGACAATCCTGGAGAGGTTGAAAACACGCTATAATTCTAACTATAATGGTGGCACACCCAGCAATTCCATTCTCATGCTTCAATGCCCGAAATCTTGTCTGACTAGCTGCTTGACACACCATAACTACTTCCCCCCAATCCACTCAAAATAACACCGACCTATTCAGAGACTCCGTGATATATAAATTCAACAAACTGTTTACTCAAAAGTAGACCACGCTATCCCAGAAAATATTGTCACAAAATATCGGAAAAAATTTGAGGACACTTTTCCTTCTGCAATCTTCCACCCGAAGATGATAAATAAACTGCTACACTTAATTGACAACAAGAAATCAAAGGACCATAAACAGCAACAGTTACGTAGGAGATGATACTGAAAACTCGGCAAGAACTTCAGGAATAGAGGAACGACTCAACTAATCCTGCGAACATAGTGTATAGTCCCCATGGAAATAAAAGCATGTATTCTAGGTGCCATAAAGTATGTGACTCAGAGTTTTAGGGTTGCTGTTGTCTGTGACGTGATTTTACAGAATCACACGGCAGTACAAGTTCAAAGAGATAACTTTCTTGAACACGTCAATAGAGAGACCATACCACCGCATGCTGTTCTTCACTCTGATCAATTGCCACGGCTGTTGACTTCTGTTTTAACCTATGAATTAACCCTGCTGGAGTTTTGAAACAAATTAGATGCAGAACCATGGTGGAGAAGAACTGAATGAAATCAGAGAAGAAATATTGAAGTTATGACTAATTGAGCTGTCCTTTGTAAACATTTGCCCAAATCAGAAAAAGTCAAGAAGATCATCAAGATATTGCAAAAGGAGACAACAATACTTCATTGCCCTTCCTATTAAAGCAGAGGCCATTTTTCCAAGAGGACTAGATAAGAAAATGGTATATTTTATTTATTTTGAAATGTAATCAATAATGGCGGAAACACTAACAAAAACCCTTTGCCTTGTTTGACACTAGAGGAAAACAACAGGCATGATGAAAAAATAATTATGAGACACATTCACCAATTTATACATCTATTTTTCTTTCATGATGCTACGACTATATCAAAATATTGAAGTGACATGCATTTGGTTAGAAATAGAAGGCAAGAAAATTGATTTCACCAATTCAGCCTTCCACATTCCTCCATGAAATCCTAGATCCAAATAGAACCTTATTTTACACCACTTACCCTTATTTCAATACTGTGGTTGGTGTTACCTTTGGAGAGCAAGACTTGGACCATGACTTGATTTTTTAAGGACTCACAATCTCTATTCCAATTTTTTTCTTGTTTGTACAAAGCAGGAGAGAAGCTGCATCCTGTTTTTGCCATAATTTCTTCACTCAAAATCTCTGATTTCTCCTCAACTTATTGGCAGCAAACTTTACCAAATTGAACAAACTAAGGGTCCGTTTAATAGGTAAAGGTAGAAAGGAATTTCAATTCTATGTTGGTTGGAAAATAAAAACCCACCAAACCCATAGAAATTCGTCTTCCAGAAAAACAAAGAAAATACAGCTTAAAGTGGTTGTATCTTGGAATTCGGTTTCCATTTCCACGTTGCAATCAAATGGCCAAAGTGAAATTTGTTTTATTTGGATGCAACATTTTTCATGGAAAATGTGGCAATCAAACATGACCTAAGAAATATCCATAATCTACCGTAATTGAGGTTCTCGAATATTCTCGAGGTAATGACCCATTTTTGGAAAATTATATTTTGTTGATTTTTTTGTTAAAACGTGTGGTTAAAAAGTAGGAAAAAAAATTTGGGTTTACATGTAAAATTATTTTATTGTAAGAATGTGGTGGAAAATGAGTTTTTAAAGAATTGGTGCTCAAACAGAAGATTAAATTCCTTCATATTTACTATGGTGCCAAATAAACTATTTTATGTCATTTATTCAAGGTTTATAACTTGCATTTTTTTAGATTTATAACAAAGTTTTGAACAAAAGAAAAGGTTGATGAATGTTTATAAATACAGTTAGGGTGTTGCATATGGCTTTGTGACTTGATGGCACAACAACAGAATTCTTATAGCACTTTGTCCATTTTCTGCAAGGGGCACACAGTGACAGTGCTATTTCACGAATTCTGACACCACTCTGCTATTTTTACCAATTTTTGCCAATTTAATTGCAGGTGTTCATGGATCTTTATTTACCTAGTTACTTCATATCTAGCTACCATGGTTGCATGCCTGCACAAGAGGTCCTATTCCTTTTAAAATTAGATGTCTCAAGTTTCATTCCTATAATTGGGAGTAAATTAAATCCGTAAAATTTCAAATCTTCATTTCTTACTTCATAAACCTCAATTAAATTCATAATCCTTTAAGTAGTACTATTTCCTAATTCAACTCTTAAACATCATTAGGGACCTTACATGTCCTCAACAAACCAAAATGTCCATTAACCTTGGTCTGAGGGTCAAAGCTTAAAAAATCTGCACAGCGGTGTCAAAATTAGCACACAAAGCCTCCGTTTGGCTAATTTATAAATCTTATAAACGGTCATATGACCCACAAGTAATATCCACTTATCCAACGGTCATTTTTATTTATTTATAAATTCTTCCCAAACAAAGGCCAAGCGTCCCTTGTAGAAATGGGGTGAAAATGCCAAATGCTTTCCATTATTGTGCCATCAAGTCCCAATTCCAACCTTCAAATCATGTTAGTAGACATTTTCTTCATGGTATTAGAATTGTTTACAATCATATCAGCCAACCAAAATAAAATTCCACATAATAATTCATTATCAAATCTCGTTTGATCTCCATATCACAATACATAATGATATTGTCCCTTCAAATTGACAGATCTATATAAATGCTAATTGTCAACATGTATAAAACACGTGTGATATGAAAACCTCATAAACAGTATCATCCTCATCGTATCTATCTATCATTATAATGTGGCATATTCAACACCAGCAGGTCTACTGGATTATTTCATTTTGGCTTTTATGCCATAAAATCTATGTCAACACACCAATGATTACAACACTACCATAATCTAAATATTTCATATGATATCCGGTACAAAATGCTTTTATATAATTTGAAACACGCCACAAATGCATAAATACTTCTGGTAAATGAGATTCAAATGTTTCAAGCTCCTTCCATCTCGGTGTGATAGCACATTTGTAAAAACTCTTTAATTAGAACCTATGGCAGCGAATAATCGATGGCGTGCAACTTAAAATGTGAAAGCATTCCATATTTTTTACTAAAACAACACTATCCTTGAAAACGGAAAAATCTTTCAGAAATGAACCAATTAAAACCAGATCTGATAGAAAACATCATCAGCTCAAAACCATAAAACATGAAGCCCAAAGAACAGAAGCAAATTATCAACAAAACACTGAATAGTAGTATAGTACATCTGTAAGTAAACCAATTGAAATAACGAAAAGAATGGAAAATAACTTACAATGAATGAAAGGCAAAAATCCAGCTCCCAAAATAGGTTATCACAAGCGAGAATCAGGACACAAAATGAACGACGGAGAAGATTTTTAGAAAGAGAAAGTAGAGAGAAGGATGAGGAGTACACGGCGGGTGAGAAACTAGTACACTCCTCCTATATAGACACTTGACGTAAAATTTCCCTATTGATTCAGCGTTTGTGTTTCAAACGTGTGAACAATCATAACCCACACTGTGTGCGTGCGGGGTGGACCCCAGAGTGGTTGCGCTGTGATTTCTAAAATTGATTATTTTTGCACAAATTATTTGAGCTAATTGTAAATAATAATTAATTACATGATTAGATCATTTTACTTTATTGAAATTAAAATATTTTTGATAGTTTGTTTAGTATTAATTGAAATATTTGGTTTGTAATAATAAGGTCTTGACTTATCATTTCATTAATAAAGTTTTAATTTTAATGATTATAGACTTAAAGATTTTTAGTTGCATCTAGGCTCTATTTGAGCCCTTTTCTGGAAATATATGGTAAAATGTAAGAAAAATGTCGAATTTACGTGTAAAATTATTTTATTAAAATATATGCAGTTAAGAGTGAATTTGGGAAAAATAAGTTTTTAGTGAATGAGACTTAATAGAGTCATAAAATATGAAGTCGCATATTGATTGATTTTACTTTATGGTTTCCTTCATATTTGTTGTCATTTTTATTTGTAGTTACTATGAATAAACGATAACAACTCGATACTTTTACCTGCAATCATGTATCTGAAGTTTTAATACCCAAACATTATTATGCCTGTGTTTGTTGGAAATTAAAATTCAGATTTTAATATAAGTTAAATTCAAAAGTTAATTTGAATCACATATTTTTCGAGACCCATAATTTTTCGACCACAAATTTTATTAAAAATCTTATTTTAATCCCCAATCACATAGGGGCTATATTTTGTTTTACTCTTTTGGATTCCTTTATAACTTTTTCTTGAAGCTAGAAAATACGTGGCTAGCTCTCTTTTGTACTTTTTACTTTTATTTATTTATTTTGGATACTTTTACTTTTGTCATAAATTGTAACTTTCAATTTGATTCACAACTTATGTGTGCAAATTGACATACGCGCGAATATTTTGATATTTTTAAAATTTTCTATTTACACGAACTATAAAATACAAAACGAGTTAAGTGATAATGATACGTTATATACATAGATATTTAAGCTGCATTTATATGTAAATGTCGTTCAAGCAAAAAAAGAAAAAAAAATTATTAACATTTCTCTTTTTCTAAAGGTGGAGAATCAAGAATCAAGAACCAAAAATACAAAGCTACTAAGGGATGGATTGGCATCCAATGTTTAAAATGAAGACCAAATGATTAAATCTTGACCATTCAAACTATGAATACCAGCCAATGTTACTCAATACTATGTAAATATTTCTGAAATTGTATCTTTATTAAATCCATCAAAACTTTACTTTTAAGACAAGAGTAGAGTGTCTTTGAAAAGTAACTTTTTATTGATGTGATTTATGGTCATTCTTCGAACCATCAATACAAGTCCAATATTTTAACTTTTTTTCTTAGTTTATTAGAAAGTATTTATACCATAATTACTTAAAATATTTATATCACTTTTTTTTTTCTTTTTGGTATTTCTCTTGATGCTTTTGCATATTTAGCTCATGATTGAACCTTATTCATTTGTGAAGTAAATTTTTTAAAGAATGTGTTGTTAAATAATAGTGAAAAGTTTTGAATTTAAACTCCTATTTAGTACACATTAATATTTTAAATCACATTCTTCTACTTATTTCAACTACACATTTTTCAATAAAATAATATTTTTCATCACATCAATAACTTTTCTTTCTTTTTCAACTATACATTCTTCCAAAATAATATGGCTCAAACAGACCCTGAGTGTAACAACTCGATACTTTTACCTACAATCATGTACCTCAAGTTTTAATACCCAAACATTATTATGCCTATGTTTGTTATAAAAATTAATATTATTATCGAGAGATAAAAATTAATGACTTTTTTGTTATAAAATTATTATAAGCTCGTGGTTTACTGACATTTCTAGTTCTAATTATTGTTGGAGTCATTTTTTCAAAACTCATTTCCAACTACACATTCTACTATAAAATAGTTATACACGTATTTCAAAAAAAATTTCTTACTTTTTAACAACACATTCTTTAAAAAATCACTATTTCATAATACATTCTACCCCAAAAATGGGGATCAAACAGGGGCTTAATTGCAAGTGGACAAGCATGACTTTGAAATCTCTCTCTTACTTGGTGGGTTCTGATAATTGGATCTTGAGTTACGTTGAAGAGGAAAAAAAATTAAATTAATTAATGTATCAAATCACTAATTGTCACATGTATGTTATGTAAGGTCACTACGATAGTAATCATCTGAAAATAACATTACTCTAAAATAAATAATATTTTTTTCTCACATTGAAGTCATTTGACAGTATAAAGACAAGTTGCACAACTTAAAAAATATTAAGAGCTTAGCTGACCTATTTGCTTCACTAATCTCAAAATTTAATACCACAAAATCAAGAGAATCAATTCTTTTTTTTTTTTTAGTTTCAAAACATTAATTTTTTTTTCATATACTCATAATAATGTAGCAGGTATTTATTCGATAATGACAGTCAAATCTTAGCTTTGACTACGTTTAAGTTTACCAAATACTAATGAGTTTGGTTTGAATATTAACAAATAATTATAAACTAATTGAGTAAGTAAACCATCAAATAATTAAAGTTTGGAATATGAATAGCTTTATCCAATGAAAGCATGCCATGCTTTCTACAAATAAAATAATTATATTTATTACTTCAAAGAAATCTTTAGTACAGAGTAGAAGATCCAAGGTAACAATTTTTTATTTATTAAATTAATTATAGTTTAATTTAATAATAATTTAATATGCATATTTTCATGCCCAATTGCATGGAATAGAGGGAACAACACAATCAAGTTCAACCCACAATACATAGATATATAAAAAAGTAAAAGGATTCCCGCAGGCACGTCTTGGCTTTTTTTTTCTTTTCTTTTTTTTTAAATAAACCAAATTTGTCTTTTTAATTTTATAAAGAATATGGAGTTTCAAGTTTTGAGATAAAATGTGAAGAGTAACTTTGGGAGGAGACAAAAACTCTTTAATTATAACAATATGAACTTTTTGATATATAAATAAGATTATTGCCGTACCCAATTTTTATAAAGTCCAAACTAGCATAGTGAGAAAAAAAAATGTCTCTAGTAGAAAATCGTAAAAATAACATAATACAGTATGTTCAATCAAAAAAATTGCATCTCGAACAAGATTAATATTTCTAAATTGTCCAAATGGAAGCATAGCTAAGATATAATATGGATCAAGCTACATGTACCTAATTTTTTACATAATGGATTATCGAATCGACAAGTGACGACCCCCTTTTGGGAGCGCCTATGGGCCCAGGCACCCCCCCAATGCCACCACTTGTCAATTCAGTAAAAGATTAGGTAGAAAATTATGTACAATAAGAATAATTCGATATGATATTTGCTTAACGGTTAGCGAAGAAAATATTGAACCGTATTTTGATGATGAGATGGTCTAGTCGATCCATTATTATTATGATTATTATTCATAGGTTGGCAATGTCAATTGGAAATTAGCAAGAAAACATGATTACAATTTCCATGATTGCTTTATTTATCAACTTTTAATGAAAATAATTTTACCCTCAAATCAATAATGTGCACGCACGCGTGGATGTGGGGGAACTTGAACAACCAAAATTAGCAAATAAGCATAAAAATTACATGAATTTGTTTGGTGCGGGGATGGAGCCAATTGGTTTGTTGATTCTCCAACAAAACTATCCCACGCTTTTAAAGTTACATAAACTATACCATTACCCTTTTCCTCTCCTAGTCCATACATGTTTTACTTTTTATGTATAAATAAATGTCCACTCGTTTGTACCACCATAAACGCATAGCCAAACCCACATTACTATTATATTTTCATACCACCCAGTACCCACTGAGTTAGACTTTTATCCGCGTCAAAAAGTTCCAACTGTTAAGTTGTGGAACTTGATTATTATCGATACTCATAGTCAGTATGCAGATCGACTTTATAAATAATGATTTTATCCTAATTTATCTTATAAATAAGAAACCGTCATTAAAGTTTTGAATTACCATCATAAAAGGAGAGAGAGTATAGTGAAAATAGAGCGTGCGATTTTCCTTTATAAATTTCTTTTTATTATAGTAAATTACTGTCGTGACGAAAGAAAACGTAGTCTCACATGATAACATGTATAAACCTTATGTATCTTTATTTCTTTTAGCAAATTGATTGTCTTAGTAAAATAGAATTAATGTTTCTAATTCTCAACACGTGTTACCATGGACATTGGCAACCTAGGCCGACGTGGTCCATGACTTTTCATGTTGTGAGTTGCATCAAGTAAATACCCATATGGACAAAGCAAAAGTCTCGTATTTTTCTAGAAGACCCATTCCACCAAAATTGCGAGCTCTCTATAAAATTTGGAATCTATAACTAGTCAAATCTAGCACCAAAAAAGGGATTAAGTACACTGAAATCTCGTTAGCTAGAATTGTGACACCAAAAGACAATTGTCCAAACGCAATTAAGGTTACAAGTTCTAGTTGTCATCTATAATGTTAAGCAAGGGAAAAGAAAAAACGAATGAATACTAAAACAAAACACGTCAAACAATTAAGCTCTCGCGCCAAAGATAGAAATTGAAAAGAATAATGTTCACATTAGACGTTCAAATGCATAAAAGAAAAAAAAAATACGTCCCCAACTTCCATTCTTGGTTTCACATACTTAAAAAAAATCATATAAACGTGAGGATGCTCTCTAAAAACAAGATACTTTCAATTTTAGAGAATCAACACTTAAAAATAAATTTCAAAAGACTTTTTATTTTAAATTTTTAAAATAAATGTTGAGTTTGACTCTTCAAATTTGAAGAGACGAAATCACTTTCCATTCTTACTTTTGCAACATATTCATTCTCAGTTGTTGAAAGAGCAATAATAGGTTGTAATAATGTCTTACCAACTTGCAAATGATCTTCAAATGTAACAAAGGCATCCTATTACAGACATTCTATCTAAATCACTAGCTCAATCAGAACATATGGAACTAGGGGTGTCAAGTTCGGCCTATGGGCGACTCTGGCTAGTCGAGCTTACTTTTTTTCACGAGCAACTCATCTTTTTGCTCATTCTTGGATTCATTCAACTAATTTGATTTAAAAAAATATAAAAAAAATGAGCATGTTTGTGGATGGCTAGACTCGTCCCGTGAAGCCACGAGCCAAAGGAGCTAGCCATGCATAGGATTTGGACACAAGTCAAACTCGAGTGTCTAAGGGACGAGCTGGCTCAGCTCAACCCATTGTCACACTTATATAGAACCCCAATCTTCTCTGTTACACTCATAGTAGTTATTAAAATTGGATCATAACGGTTAGCTCAAATCAGGAACCGTCAAATCGAATGGTGTTTTGGGCCGAGTCCATTAATTGGACAAACAAGCAAATGAACCGGTCAAGAACTGGCAAGTTCAATGTGGTTAACAACGTAATTTTATTTTTTTTTCAATCTACATCGAGAGTGATTCGAACCTTGGCATTCAAGTTAAGGTTTTGGGTCCTTGACCATTTTGGAAATTAACGAGTCTTTACACTACTACTAGGTGAGCCAAATATATATATTCAGATTTTGAGAAATGGTTATCAAAGGACAATGTAAGATTTATTTTCTATTTTCAAAGGCAATGATTATAACATTGGCTTCCTTGGGTAAATTCACTAATGATCACCCAATTTTACACTTGGTGTCACTATTTTTACCCAATTTGATTTTAATTTACTATGATCACTCAACTTTATATTTAGTGTCACTATGCCTACTTAATTTCATATAACGTTTCACTATGACCACTTAACTTCTTTTCATAATTTTCATTAATTTTAAAATGGATAAAAGGTTACTTTGCATTATATTTTTTTAAAATTTATTTTTTATATATAATTCAATGTTACCGTTTTATCTCTTTTAAAATTAGTGAAAATGGTGAAAAGAAATTTGATGGTCATGATGAAATGTTGTATGAAATTCGGTAGCCATTGTAAAACATTATATAAAATTGGGTGGTCAGGATGGGAAAAAATCAAATTGGGTGACTATAGTAATACTCAGGGCCGACACTAAGAATTTAGAGGTCCTTCAACCTAATATTTTTTTCATAAGTGTAGCAAAATTTAAATAATTAACACTTTTATGTTACTAGTTTTTGCCCGTGCGATGCACGGACTGTGTTATTTTGA
>CAIGRS010214255.1:0-12747 GCA_903798395.1 Fraxinus floribunda | reverse complement strand
TGTCATCTTTTATTCTTTTGTTCTTGATCACATACTTTATTACTTTGCCACATAACTTCAACATCTCAATCCATTGATTGGTGTCACAACAAGTGGTATCAATCCTAACAAGCGGTATCAGATCAATTCTGGTATTGGCTTGTTTTTGTAACAGATGTTAAATGATAAAATGTCACATCGAATAAAGATGAAAATATTGACCAACTTATAAGATATTGAGCTACTCATTTCCAAGAATCCTCACAATTTCTACTATCGAGCTGTGAGGCAATATTGCTAATAATGGAGAGATGCAAAAGAGATGCATATTGCATTTTTCGGCAGAAAAATGTTAAAAAAAATTACATTCACAAGAGGCAAAAGGTGGATTTAAATCTTTTCATGGAGCAAAATTTGAATTTTGAACCACCGAAATGTAAATGATGATACAAAAGTGATTTTGAATATACCAATTTACACCAAATTCTACATACATTGAAGATGTTCTTAGTTTGTTGACGTAGATTTTAAGAGAATCAACTTTAGCAGAAGAAAAGAATGCGAAAACAATCAATAAGTGAAAAAAAGACTGATCATTATTTTAAATTTTATAACTAAATGTAATATATTTATTATTTATCTAAGACGATATGTTCAATATATACAATTATTTTAGAAGGAAAAAATTTAATATCAATTAAATCTCAAAATTATAAAACTAGAGCACCAATAAATATAAAATATCAACAAATTTAGGGTAAAAAAAACTTAAATTTATCCATGAGTTAAAATAATAAAATTGGTATTTTAATGATTGATAATAGAAGGAGTTAATTAAATCATCAATCACTCACATTTGCATCCGGTTACTACTTGCTCACTCAAAAATAAAAAGTTTTTGTCTACTCACCCACTTAAAAAAAAAAAAAAAAAAATAATATTTATTCATCCATCACCCTTTCAGTTTCATTCATCCAACTAATTAAAAATATCCACGTGACAGACAAATTTTTTACATGGCGACTAACACCGTTAAAATTTGACAAGTTGGATATTACCCACTCAATTAATAGCGCTTTCTTCCCAAAAAAAAATAAAAAATTCAAGAATCGTTATTTTCCTCATTAGCTAAATGGGGCGAAGACTAAGACTATGATGTAGAACATGATCCCCACGCGAATTTCCAAAACTCGCTTAGACTTTTTATTTTATTTTATATTTTCAATCGAAATCGTATTTTAAAACTAAATGATAACCTTAAAAAATATATAATTAATTAAATGCCATCACAAATGGAGGTATTTATTCACCGTTTTACTTCTGAAACGTGTGCAGATAATGTGAAAAAGCTTATATGTATGAAACATATGATTAGTCCTCTTAATAATATATATTTTATTAATCCTCTTACCCTGTCTTTGGAAAATTTATAAACAAATAGAATTCAATTATAGATAAGTGAATAATATTTGTGATTTCATTATAATATATAATTGAAAATGAAGTTCGACAATTTATAAATCTTGCTACGGAGGCTAAAGTTATTGACTCCTTTTCATGCTATTCTATGCTAAAAATCAGGCCAACAAAGAGAAGGGGCCAAAGATGCGCAGCCTAAACAATTATTGACAAATATATAGTTAGGCTAAAAGAAGAAATTTATGTGAATAGCATTAAAGGGTAAACACCTTTTGGTACCTATTCTTTGGGGGCTTCAGGCCAAACTTTATATTGGACATTTAATAAAAAGTTTAAAGGGCATAATTGATAAATACTCCTAATTTTTTTACTAATTTCATACTTTTAACATTTTTTATTCTCAAAATGCTATTTTTATTCTTTTTATTTTAATTACTTTACTATAAATTTTGTAATAAAATGTGCTAAATTTTATAAAATTGTGGAACACACATTTGATCTTCCCCATTTTCACCATTACTGTCGCTGTTGTCGCTACTGCCACCATTGTCAATAGCACCACCATCAATTGTAACATTGCGTGTTACACATATTTTGCTGCATATTTCCATCATCACCATGTCGTCGCCACCACTTGTAACATTTCATGTTATACCATCATTTGTAATATTTATTATTAGATTACCACCATTTGTAACATTCATTATTACACTATTGTCACGGCCACCACCATACAGTAACACACTGTGTTACAACCTATTATAACCATTAAAAAACATGAACTAGATTATTATCATTGTCGTCATTGCCGTCATCACCATAACTGTTATCATCACTAACACCACCATTAACAAATATGCTTGAACCTTAGCACTATCACCATAGATACCACACCATTACCACAATAAAAAAACATCACTAAAATTACCATCACCTCTAGGGATGTCAATATGGCTCGACAGCTTGTGGTTTGATCAGAAAAAAGCTCGAGTCAGGCCCGCTCGATGGGACCCAACCCCATTTTGGGGCGTCCGCTCTAGCCCAAGCCGGCCCGTGAGCCTAAAAAATAAAAATAAAAAGCTTACAACTACCTGCAAACATTTTTTAATTATTTTTTCTTTTAGTTTTTGTTGTAATTTTTTTTATATGTTAATATTTATTTATTATTTATAATACGTATAAATTGCACAAATTTAAAATTCTTTTAAAAAAATTAGATTTGTCACGAATTTTAAAAAAAAAAAGAGCCTGCTTGGGCCCCTGCTCGGCTCGGGTCAAGCCTAAATTTTTTGGTCGAACGGGCAAAAAAAATTGAAATATTTTTACTCGAGTCAAGCCCGAGCAAAAAGTTTCGGCTCGGTTCGTTGACACCTCTATATAAACGTCGTAGACACAATACCACTAAACAACTGATCTCTAATGGCATCATCTTCATAGAGTATGTGGTCAAAGAAGAACATCGCGGATCCACTTACGATAGGTTTATCGAGAAATCAAGTATGTTGTCTATCGAAAAGAATGAAATTAAAGCATTCTATGTAAGGATCTTTGTATTTGTAACCCTACCATGTTGGCTGGAGATCCAGTATCTTAGTTTAAGGGGACAATTAAGTTATGAATATTCAATGAACACTTGAAAAAATGTTTCCTAACCCATTCTTATGATAATTAAAGTATCTTCTGCTGAATGACAAAGGGTGGTCACCCATGTAAATGTAAGATGGAGTCGCCTCAATGAAAATTGTTTTAAAATTTTCTAAACACTTATGAAACCTAAGGTTAGTTCAGTGCCAAAATGAACCAAGTCATGAGAACCATGAACTATTTAGAAAGACATCTATAAGAGTATTATTGTCTTGATTTACACCAACGGCTAAATAATTCAAGACATCACGTTTGTCAATTAGCCAAGTGAATCCGATAATATTTTACTAAGGAAGGTTCAAGGCCGAAAGCTACCTTACCTCATACAGTATTTTTTTGCTTTCTCTATACAATACATCATATTTTTACATAGCATGAACATATTTGAATTTTCGCTCATGTGGAGGATTGTTGGAATTTCGTTTAAAGATTGAAAATTTTGGTTAAGTATAAAACTTGAAAAGTGACTTTGTGTCACTTCGGCCAAATATTCGAATTTGATCCGATAGTCAAATTATAAATATGAATAGACTAACTTATTTTACTCATCAAGTAGATTATCGTGGTATATTTGTAATCTCAAGACCAATTTTGGACAAATGACAAATTTCGGTCCAAAGTTGGAAAGAAAAGAGGAAATATTATTTGAGAAAGTTGTCTAACTTCATCGCTAGAGCGATGAGACTGGATTGTCGCGTGAGCGATACGCGGGCGACAAAGTTTCTCATGAACAAGTATCACTATCATTTGAGCGAGAGCGAGAGCAAGGGATGCTTCCCTTTGTAAAGATAGATGAGTTTGGGGCTTGACGTTTCACTCACAATCTCTCCTCTTCTATAAATAGTCTCCTTTGGATGTTCATTATGCATCCCACATCATTTTGCCATTGAGCATTACATCAAACTTATTGCAAAAACTCTCCAAATCATTCCAAATTTATTTTCGTGTAGAGGGAAAAAAAATTTCGAGTTCGTTGTTGCTTGTGGTTTAAAGTATTTCTACCACAAGTTGTATGCGTTATATTTTGGGAGAGAAGTGTTGTAATCCGTTAACACTATTGCAGGGCAATCTTGTTTTCAAGGAGAAAGTGCTTATCACTTGCCTCGAATTTCCTTTCCTTTTATTCTCTTTCTTTATTTTCTCTACGCTTATGCGGATTAAACTTAATCATTATTGTCAAATAAACAAACAAACAACTATTTCACTACACAAATCAACAACACATATCAAATTCGTCAACTCTTAAAATACGAATATTATGAACCACTCTGTTAATGATGAACTCTAGAGGGCGGGTTGCACTATAGTTTCTTCAACCTCTGCTAGGGCTTCTTAAGACTATGACGGGGCTTGAAAACCACAACCTGAACCAACCGAAACGAGTCGGGTTGGATCAGTTTGGGGATAAATTTGGGTCTAGGCCGGGTAAAACAAATTTAAAATAATTGTATGTCGGGTCGGGTTTGGCCTAAAACCGATCCAACCCAATGAAACCCTAATAATATAACCGGCCAAGATCTGATTCTGAAAACCAGCCAAGGTGGAGGTGTGGTTTATAACCCAAATGCCGCCTTCACAAATTTTGTCAAAATTGAAGGAGGTGGCTTCCATGGAGAGTTTCAGTGAAGAAAAAAGATGGATTAGGGAAATTGTAAGGCAGTGAAGCAGGGGAGAAAAGGGCAGCTGACGATAGATGCCAAAATATTCGAGGTGACGACGTCGCTTCATGTGGTGTAGGTGAAGAAAAGCGCTGATGACACCTTGGAATATGAGAGGTTTTTAACTGTCGCATATCATTAGGATCAACCTTATTGGGCTTTTTAATAGCATACATATTCAAATAACAGTCACGCGACTCAACTCCGGTAGCACCACCATCTCCATTTTGTCTCAGATGGATGGTAAGAGTGGAGAGGGGACCAATTTATGGATTTTGAAACAAGGGAGTAGAATCAACAAGGAGCTTCCATTAAGGCTGAAGAAAATGGATTTCGGAGAAATTCTCCTTCTTGAAACAAGGTCCGATTTGAGGTGGTGGATAGTGAAATTAGAGTTTCGGATAAGGTTTTGCAAAATTAAAGCACGGGTGGGAATCTGAAGATCTGCCGATTGAATGAAAATTTGGAAGTTTTGGGATTTAATGCAGTGAAGAAGAAGCTGCAATATACGGACCGATTCAGGTCGGGTCGATTTCTGAAAAGAGCCCAAAATCGGGTATATCGGGTCAGGTCGATTTTGGGTCAAATCCGATCCGACCGACCCATTTCTCACCCCTACTTAAGACCAATTGAAATAATTGAAAAGAAATTTCAATGCAAGAAAGTACGAGAATTACATTATTTTGTCCAAACCAAGAAGTTACATTGCATTTAAAAAAAACCAAAAATGTGAAAAAAATCATTAATTAGAAAAATAATGAATGTATAATCATTAGACAAGGCTTCAGAAATAAAAAAAATATTCACGAACATTTACGAAATTAGGATTCAAAATGTATTCCTCCACGAATTAATTTCTCATAAAAAAAAACTCTAAAGAGAATTCTTACTATTTGAATTAATTAAACAAATCTTTGTAAAATATATGGGTCACATTATTTTACGATAAAAAAAAAAAAAAAAAATCTATAAATGTCACATTACATTCAAAGTAAATACCGGAGGTAGCAAAGTTATTTCTATACTTAGCCTAGCTATGGAAAGAACTAATTATGTATAGAATTGAATGAATAAGAACCGTTCGTTTAAAGTTGCTTTTGAGACATTTGTTCAATGATAAATTATTGCCCCTCATACCCTTCTTTAAGCAAAAAGAGAAAACGCAAAAGAATATACTTGTCTACTAAAATTGAAAAGGCACGTCGTTTTGATCGTTAAAGGTGTTGTGAATATACTTACAAATATATAAGTCCGCCCGCACTAACAATTCAAAGTTTTAAATAAAACGATTCCATGTAATATTAGAGTAGATAAAAGTCACAAGTTTTGACGTCACAAAATACTACATCATATTGACATAAATCATATTAATGTGTTTTCCGACCTCTTATTCACTTAAATTAATAATTTGTTGTTATTGTTGTGCGCGTATATTCTAGAAAAGATGATAAACAAATACCTTTGATCCCAAGGCATTTTGACCAGCATACCAAGATAGAAAAATGCATTTCCTTTAGTGGAAAAATCTTTGAAATTTGGCCATTGTGAAAGGATCACTTTTGAAAAGAGATGATGACCGTTGCTGTCTAAATCAACGGTGTATATGAGTTGATTCTTTATGACATTAACATATTTGTGAAAGTACAGAATCCAGTGGTTTGCAAGATCATGAATGTGAGCTTCAACAAAATAATTTATTGCTTTCAAGGAGCATTCTGGCCGTACTAAACGACCTTGATCAAAATTTTAGTCATACGTGAAAGTTACCCAAGATATAAAGATGTCAACGAAATCCGATTATATTTCCAAATTCAAATAAATGAATAAGGGAAATAAGTAACAATATGAACCATATAGCAGAAGCATCTATATTATTCAAGGTTTAACAATGTTCATAAGAATTAATAGAACAAAATAGAAGATTTTCTTCCCTACTGAAAGATCCAACCCTAAAATCTTTGAAACTAAAATTTAATGTTAAGAACCCTACCAAGAGAGCGATCCTTTTTAATAGCATCGTCGTGTTTGACACCATTAGCAGTACTAGTATCTTCAGAACTCGGGTCTTCGTGTAGTGCAGCTATGGCAGCCTTTCTCCTTTCCTTACGCTCCGTTCGCCTTTTTATCTCTTCCACTAGTGCTGCTTTTGCCTTCTCAGCCGCCTCTGCCCTGGTTGTGGCCTGTTCTTCTCGAATCTTTAATTCTCCGATTTTTGACAGTGCTACTTCTAACTCTTTCTTCAAACCCTCGGATTCCAACACATTTTCATGCAAGGGTGCATTCTTCTCAATCAAGGTCTCATGGACATCTGTTCCATCTTTTCTTTCTTCATAGATTTTCTGCTCCTCGTCGGCTTTTGAAAGTTCCGTGGACTGGGTACGGTTTTCTTCTGGGGGTTCCAAAATGTTATCACTTTTACTTTCGTCTGCCAATTTTTTAGCTTTTTTTAACTCTTGATTCTCTTTCTTGGCTTCTTCAAGTTCTAATGAAAGCTGCTGAAGTTCGTTGTGTAGTGCTGATGTTTCACTCTTTGATCTTGCTTCAGAAACCTCAGTTGCAGCAAGCTTCAACCTCTCATTCTGAAGATCAAATTTCAGTAACGCTGTCTCAACTTGTGCCTCATTCTCTTTTACTTGACTCTCAACTGCCTCAGCTCTAATCTTCTCCAAATCTGATTTCATGTTCTCGGCATTTGTTTTCAGGTGGCAAACCTCTTCTGATTTTTTGAGTTCCATTTTCAATTTTTCAAGTTCTGTCTCAAGCAAACTGCTATAAGCAGCTTGATCCAAGTACTTTCTCCCTTGCAGTTCCATATCTGCTTTCAGCTGGGCTAACTCGGAAGTTGCATCAGAAGCATCTTTCTCAGAACAAATGCGAAGCTCGTTTGCTTGCTCAAGTTCCAATTGCAATGAATCTATAAATGCCGACTTCTCCAGAAGCTGATTCTCCAAATCATGCATAATTTCTAATCTCTTCTGCGCTTCAGCCACTTTTTTTGCAGCTATTTCTAATTCAGCCTCTTTCTCAGACACTGCTTCGTCTTTTTCCTTCTCTACTTCAAGAGCTTTCCGCTTCAAATGCATAATATTTTCATTCAATTCTGACATGTGCTTCAAAATCTCTTCCATTTTCAGCTTTTCTTGGCTTAAAGCGCTTTCCATAGCCTCGATTTGTATCGTGGACTCAACTTTTGCATGTTTCAACTCTGCAATTTCAGCTTGCTTGCTATGAAGTTGTCCTTGGGTGGAAGTTAACTCGCTGGAAACACGAGAAAACTGCTTTTTTGTCTTCTCATATTCCGATGATTGATTTTCCATCTCCTTAATTTTGGATTCAAGTTCATTTACACGAATATTTGCTTCTTGGCATTCATTTATGTAAAACTCTTTCTTAAAATCAGAGTTCTTCAGCAGAGTTGAAAGTTCTTCTGATGTTTTCTGATAGTGATCAAGCTTAAGAAGTGTTTGCTTGCAGGAGGATTCCTTTTCCTCTAGTTGTTTTAGCAGGCTTTCGACTTGGCTTTCTTCTATTTCCTGTTAGAACGAGAAAACACTTCATAAAATAGATCTCTGGTGATAGTCCATGTTGAAGGATCATTCTGAACATATTCAAACAGAATTATAGATCCATTGATAATTAATATAATCCCATGATACTATTAACTAAATTTAGTTGTGCACTGTAATATCACTCAAAACAATAGGCATAATGAAAGTTATACAGAGAGATTGGAAAGAAAAAGGAAAATCCAACTATTTAGACCTGATATGCTTTATGGTGCTAAGTGCTGGACAGTCAAAGGACGAGATATTCATAAGATTTAAGATGGGCAGTATGTGAGGGCATAAATGGAGGTGGAACTTTTGAGGATAAGTAAAGGAATGAAGACTTAAATAGTTAGGAGATGTTTTGCACGGACTTGAGGAGGCTCTTGTAAACAAAATCAATGTGATTTCAGTCTAACATGTTTACGAGAGAGAGAGATACTAACAACGCCATCTGTGATTGCTAAAGATGGAGTTATTTCTGATCTTCCAGTAGATCTAGCGAGGCATTAATCAATGGAAGAGGAGAAAAAAAGTAAGTAGCCGATATCAAATTTATGAGAAACAAGGCTAAGTTTGTTTTTGTTTAGCCATCAAACCTATGATCTCACATATACTGATTATTTAGGCATACTTTGCTCCTACTTGGGAAATCATAGTCAACAATAAAACATTATTTTGAATGATTACATTACAGATTATCAAATTCTTAATATGAATAGCCTTCAATTTGAAATCCAAGCACACAATGTTTCAGTAATTTAGATATGAATCAAAAAGTTCTTTAAAATTGAAAACACATCCAAACCGAAGTAAATAGATTTCGTCCTCAGTAGAACATAAAACAAGAGAACAAGCTAGCTTTTTCCTGATGAATTTGAGGTCAGCTATGTGAGTTTTTTTTCATCACTCCGTTCCGTTAATTGCTAGATCTACTTGTTACGCCTTGAAAAACTAGAACCCACAAAGGGGGCCTAATTAACCCACGTGGCAAACAGTTTGGAGATCCACGCCTCACACGCTGGCATAAGTGCGGGCGAACCGATCCAAGTGCGGGCGACCCGCTTCTCTCACGTGAAACACTTGAGCAGACCCCTTTGACAAACATCCGGGCGAGGGGTAGCAAGATCTTGAACAGATTTCATACCATGTAAGTTGACAAGACAACTCACTGACACTGCCACTATCAGTACCACTGCTACCGCCGCCATCTTATTTGGTCAAATCTAAAAGTACATGCTAGGCTATATGGACACAAAAATGGTAATAACATTTAAAACAGGGATTGATTGATGTATATGACAAGAAATAAAAGTTACTTGGATAGAGTCATGTGTACTATCATCCAATGGACTCCATTCATTTTGCCTCGGTATAAAAGTTCACACTTAGTGTCATCCAAGAATAATGCAAGTTTAAACTCTCAAAGTTATATTCTTGCTACATAAATTTTTAATTACTAACTCCCAAGCCGACCCCCCTTTTTATTGATTGGAGGCTCACGTTCAAAGCTCTCCCACACCCTAAATTATTCCTCTAGCTGACTTGATCGTCGGAGTGCAGGCGGCCAACCCCGTCCCATCCTGAGAAGGTCATGTGTGGTCGACGGTTCATCCAAGTGTGTAGGAATTCAGCTTGCGTGTAAGTGAGATCTGTTGGCCATTGATACATTTTTTGGAGTCAACACTACTCAAACATCTAAAGCAACTAAAACTTTGATGTAGAACGTGTAAAATTTGTATATAAATTACCTCAGTGTTACTTCTCTCTCGAAAGAAAGAAAGTGCAGTTTGAACTGATTGAACTGGTGTTTCATCCATCTCCCACATAATTTGTCCACAAAAGAACCCCAAATAATTGATCAAAATTGCGTTAAACTTTAAAGATCCTGAAAAAGAATTAGAAACACATACAAATCTCACTTCACATTCAATATATAACTGTAACTCCAATATTAAATTGGAAAAACACTTGGAAGATACCAATCATCGAAAAATAAATTACACATAAGAATGAGATGGAATTCAAACAAAATTTATTACTTGTAATCTTCACATCGAAAAACCAAAACATAGCCAATAACGTACTTGAAATAAACGGAAGCCAACTGTAAATCTGGTGGAGGAACCAAAGAAAAATCTGGCGGTGCGAAGAGGCGAAGGGAAGATCCCACGGAATTATATATGGGTTTCTCTATGAGATTCATTGCAAGATTATTGGTGTAAACGAGGACCAAGAATTTCGTATGCATTGAAGAGTCCATAAACTTTTATAGATAAATTCTTGTAAAGATCGTCCAATGAAAGAATTAATAGTTTGTTTGGTAGATTTTAATATCGGATTCTAACAACAAACAAACAAGCTCTTAGTTCTGTTTGGTGCCTGATTGGTGAAAACCAAAGTTTTTGTTTTTAGGCAAAAAACAACATATTTTGATTTGGGAAAAAATTAAAAATCAGGGGTATAGTTTACACCAATTCACAAATCAGGTTTATAGTTTGAAAATTCAAAAATCAGGTATTTTTTTTTAAAAAATTCTAATATAATATAATATAATTAACTCACCCCACTTGCACCATCCCTACCACTCCGGGGACTATTCCGACGACCATTCCGACCACCACTCTTTTCTGGCAATTATTTCTGCGATCGTTTCGATGACTACTCCGTTTCCGACAAATATTCTGACGACCATTCTGGTTACAAATTTACAATTTAGTTAGTAACATATTATTTTTCAATCATCGATACGGTCACATCTCAAAAATTTTGTAGGTCACAATGGTCACATATTTCAAAATTAGTTGGTCACAGATCAAAATTTATAGGTCACACGGTCACATATTTCAAAATTAGTTGGTCACAAATTTTTTCACGGGCACAGATTATATAATTTTTGGGTCACAGGTAACAAAATGNACGGGCACAGATTATATAATTTTTGGGTCACAGGTAACAAAATGGTTGGTCACGAATTATATTTTTAGTCACAGATTACCAAATTTTGGTCACATGCGCCAAATAATGAGTCACATATCACCGCCACTTGCGACCCCCTCACCTCGACACCACCACAACAGCACCAACGTCACACCACCAGCACTAATGAAAGCTACCACTCCACGGCGCCACCACCAACAAAACTGTCACCACGAGATCCAACAAAAAAAATCACAAACCCACAACCAGATCGACCACCACCACTATCCCCTCAACAACACAGACATCACTGCCACCATACCACAACCACCTCCACCCCCGTCGATGCCAACACACCACCACATCACAGCAACATTGCGATATTGCGTTCACAACGAAACCACGTCCATCCCCCGTCGAAGCCAAACAAACCACAGCACACACCTACCACCACAGCACACACCCAATAGCCTTATTTTTCACTCTGATTTCTCCATCCTTAGGCTCCCCTATTTCCACATCCTCCCATTTTAGGACCTATCATCAAAAGGATCAATGTTCGATGCATAATATAACAAATCCAAAATTCCCATATATCTCAATCACATACGTTATCAAAAAACCCTACAAAATTACCACAAAATGAAGGGAAAAAATGGAATACCTCAGGGCCACCATGTTCGTGGACCCTAATTGCTTTGACCATTTTCAATGCTGTTGTTGGCGTATCACAGAGAGGTCTCGTTTCTACTCTATTTTTTATTATAAGGGCAAACGGGATACTTTTGGGGAGAACCTTTTGAAGTTGATGAAGCGACGAGGCGGAGAGAAACGACTTTTGTAGAAGATGGTGAAATGGCGTCGACTTGGATAACCCTAGAATCGACGCTGCCGCGAGAACTGCAATAGCGTCGGAATTGGAACTACAGCAGCTTCAACGTTACTGCAGTTCGTGTGGCAGCGTCGACGTTGCCGTGAGAACTGCAGCAGCGTCACGATACTGCTACGCGAACTGCGGTAGCGTCACGTAGTGTCGCTGCAGTGTGAGGGGAAGGGGAAGGGAGAAGGGAGAAGCTGACGGTGGCGGTGGCGATGGCGATGGCGATGGCGATGGCGGTAGCGGCGGCCGGTGAGAGATTGGAGAGATGAATAGATTGGGAGGGAGGGAGAAATGAATTAGGTTAGGGTTTTGATAGATCAAAGGTTAATATTTAAAATAAAATACCTGATTTTTGAATAAAGAAATTGGAGACCTGATTTTTTTAAAATCAATGTTTAAACCCCTGATTTTCTATTATTTCCCTTTTGATTTAGGAGACTGCCGTTTACTGTCGCTTTTTTTTTCTTTTTTTTCCCTGGGTCAGATGGTTGGGCCTAATTGACAAGAAGATTGGGAAGTGGCCTAGGATAGCCCATTTAAAGAGAGGCCCGTGGTAAGGCCCGTTTTATTTTATAGGGGAAAAGTGTGTTTTGCGCACTTATTTATGCCACAAAATATGGACTATTGTCGATAAATATGTTGAAATACGACTTAATTTGATATAATTTGTGTTTGTAGGATTATATTGATGGATGGAATGAAA
>CAIGRS010214236.1:0-15068 GCA_903798395.1 Fraxinus floribunda | reverse complement strand
ATGGTTTGCGTATTGCCAATCATATGTTGAAGCACTAGTAACAGAGCTCTGAACACTCCTATCTCATCCTGCAGATTAGGTATGATAGCAACAATTTCAATCATAGCTGCACAAGCCTCTTGGCTTTCATCCAACTGGATTTGTAATTCTCGAATTTTCGTCTCTGCCACCTCCACCTTTTCTCTGAGGTTCTCCATGGCAAAACACAATCTGGTGTTTGTCACCTCAAGCGCATCCAAGCGCTGTTTCGTATTCTTCTTTTGAACATCTACCACCTCTGTAGTGTTCGAGGAATTTGGATCTAGAACCATAACTTTCTTTTCGCGGCAGCTCTGATATCAACTTTCATGGGTTGCCTTTCTTCTTAGTACAAAAAAGGACACCGTGCGGCAGTAGTCTGTACCTTCCGCCTTCTCTAGATCGTGTCGAGACGAAAGTAAATTTGATCACAATTTAAAGAAAGCTTGCAACATGAAATTGAAATGCATTGAAATAAACTTGATCATTGATTGCTTAAAAGCTGAACATTACAATATACGGAAGTAGGGAATTATAATGGCTAGTGCAGGGGGCGAACACTAGAAAGTTTGAAAATGTTTGAAAGATTAATACCCCCTATAATAGCATTCGAAACAAAAACCCAAGTGACGGGAGTAGACGTTTATAGTCTCTAGAATCATACTAAAATTTTCTAATTTCTATCTATTTAAATAAATTATTTACAATGTGCGGTCGAAGTTGAGCAAACTACGGCTGCGATAGGGCCACAAGGCATAAGCAAAGCTGTTGCCCGTGACACCAGGTCCAGCCCCCTAGCCCATTGAATTTTTTTAGCAAAAAAATTTTTTGGAAAATTTCATAACTAAAAAGTTTACTTTTACACATTTCAAATTTAAGAGATAAGTTTTAAAATTTCAAATTTCAGATTTTTTTAAAAAAATTTATTTATAAATTAATTAATTAATTAAGTATATATTTTTTAATTAAATATATTAAGATCACAATTCCATATAATTTGGTTACAAATTCTATATAATTGGTCGCAAATCCCAAATTTTACATGTCACGAATTATTATATGGTCACAATTCAAAAAATTTATAGATCACAATTTGTTCATTGGTCACAAATAAAAAATTGAAACGTCACAAATTATTTTACGGTCACAATTCAGAAATTTTATAAGTCACAATTTGTTCATCGCTCACAAAAAAAAGAATTATACGTCACAACTTATTAGACAGTCGCAAATTGTCAAATTATCGATCGCAAATTAACAATTTTTTAGGTCACACATTATTTTTTGGTCACAATTTATAATTTCACTAGTCACAAATTATTTATCGCTCACAAATTAATGAATTTAATGATCACAAACGACCAAATAATATGTTATCAACACCAACACTTATGACCATTATCTTACCACCGCCACCAACACATGACCCCGCCTCAAAAAACACCACCACCACTTCTCAACAAGAAACCATCACCTAAAAATAAGACATCAACACCACCTCCACCACCACCTCCACCACCACTAATACAACCACCTCCACCACCAACCACCACCGCGCCACCCATAACCGCCGCGCCACTAGAATCGCCATAACCACCGTCATCACCACCACATCCATCATTACTGCCATCGCCACCAACAACCACCTGCACACTATCATCCAACCACCACTGAACAACTACCAACACCACAACCAGCACGCCACTGCCACTGCCACTGCCAACACAAACACCAAACCTACCACCACCACCAACAACAACAACTTCAACACCACAGCAGCCACGATACCACACCACGACCACCAACACCATCGCTAACACCATCACCACAGCAGAAGGATCTAAATCTGAATTTGTATCCACCACCTCACCACCATCATTAACACCATTACCATCACATCACCCCCAATAATTGCAAACACAAATCAACGATCGTCTTGGGTCATTTTACCAAACGAAACCTGAAGCAGTAGTGGCGATCTGAAAGTAACTGCTGACGAACAGCTAAGAGTGTTTCTACGATGGACAGAGGACGATAGGATCTTCGCGTGAAACTACCAGAAAGCCTGTATCGACACTTTCTCTCGAGGCGCCGCTTTGCTGACCACCTTTTGAGCGGCACCTGCTCAAGAGAAGTGCCACCTTTCTGAGCGATGCCACTGCCAGAATAGAGAGGTGGTGGGTAGGGAGAGGGATAAAGGTAAAATATAGAGAGAAAAGTAGAAGATAGAGAAATTTAGGGTTGCTATTTGAGAGTTGGAATTGGGTTCTATTATTTAGTTTTATTTTTTTTAAAATTAAATTATTAAAAATTTAAATGTCTTCTGATTTTTGAAAAAAAAAAAAAACTTGTATATCTTAGCCCTTGTTTGAAACCCATTTTGAGGAAAAGAAAAATTTTGGAATAGTAATTGATGTGAGAATGTATTGTGAAAAATTGATGAAATTTTTTTGATTTGTGTGTAATATTCTTTTATTTGGAGAATGTGTGGTTGAAATGAAGAATGATAATAAGAATGAGAAATTAATGGGTGTATTTTGAATTGTAAAGTTTAGAACTCTAGTTGTTTGTAGTTTCCACAATTTTTTTATGTAAAAAAAATAGTTCTTGTGTCAATTTTATTTTTTTATCGTATTAGCCTGGTCTATAATCCGGTCCTTGATTCGTCCATGGTTTTCACGCGTCGTTTCAAAAGTTGATGATTTGTGTTGGTTTTCATTTGACTTTATATGTATATTTTGGAGGATTTATTGATTAAATGAAATTTATGGGTCCAATTCAGAGGTTAGAGCTCCTTCTTCGTATGAATGCATTAGAAAACTTTCTTTGGATTGTGAAATGAGTAGTGTATAATTTCTGTAGTCAATTTTCTTTCTTCTCCCACCATTGCTTAAACTTTCTTGATTTCAAATTTGCAGATTTATGGGCTTCATAGTTTATTTGACGTGGACGATGATGGAAGAATCGGCAAATATGACTTCCTTTCGTGTTTAAAAAGACATCCATTGCTTATAGCACATTTTCACCCTAGTTATGGTACAAAGGTTTGTCCACAGCTGATCATAGATAGGTTAGTAGAGGAGGTATTGTAGTGTGGATGGATGATGGGTAATGCTCTAAAGTTTTTGTTTTTTTGTGAATGATTGTGGAGTGTATACCTAATGCTCTGTTTGATAAAGCACTATTTTCATGAAAAATAAAAATGGAAAATATTTTCACCTTTTTCACAAAGTAGATGGCTAAAATTGTCCTTGTAAATCATTTTGTCAGCCGCCACTCCACGCGCCAATTTTCCTTCAAATTAATGAAATTGTTTTCCTTCAATTTTTGTGGATTTTGATTTTCCAGCTTTGCTTTTCTTTATTTTTTTTTTCTTGCAATTAGGAAAAATTTTAGACATAATGGTAAAAAAATTTATCACTTTTACAATTTTCATGCAAAATAAAGTCAAACGAATGACATCGATATTGTTTTTTTTTAAAAAAATTTTTTTTTGGTAATTGGAACAAATGCTAGATCCAATGGTAAAAAAAAATTATCATTTTAATGGACAATTTTCATTAAAGATAAAGTCAAACGGACACCAAACTTTCAACATTTTTCAAATGAAAAATTATATCAATCAAACACAATTAATTACAATTCCAATTAAAATAATTTCTTGACAATTCAATTCCCTAAAATTCATTTTCTTTCCACCCATTTTCCACATTTGTAATTAAACGGACCCTAAGTCATTTGAAATATACCATGGTACACTTGTTGAAATTTCGTGATTTTTCTTTCAAGTTCCGTATCCTACAAGATTAAAAAAATGTTGATCGTATTGACGTTTTAACATTGTATTGATATTGTATTCCATTTTTTAAAAAAGTGACATTGTCACTTAATTTTTTACAGAATTTTTACGTTCTTTTATTTAATTTTTGTCACGTTCTTGAAATTTTTGTTAACTTTTTTTTCTTGACAAACATTACTTTTTAATAAAAGTGACACTTAACTTTAAAAAGTGGCATTGTGTCTCATTTTTATAAAAAGAGTGACACTTAATTTTACACGATATTTCTTACTTTCAAAATATTTTTTATATGATTTTTCAAAAAATCTCTAATTTTAGGAGCGTATTTTTAAGTTGAGTTGCCCTGATCTGCATGGTTGAATAATAGAAACTCATAAGCCCAATGGTCCATTTAAGGTGAACACAGGTGACAAGATTTGGCGATTTGCTATTGGAATTTCTCCATGGCATAAAAGGTGACAACAAGACTTCCAAATTAAGAAGAATTAATCTCACAAAATTTTATTAAGTAAAATGATAAAAAATGATGAATTAACCCTTTATTTATGAGAGTTTACGTAAAAATCTAGACAAACTAAAATTGCAAAGAATTCGAAATAAACTAAACATGTGTTTGGTACACATTAAAAAATTCATTATCATTCTTCTACTCATTTTCAACCACACATTCTTCAATAAAATAATATTTTTCATCACATCAATAAGTTTTTCTTCTTTTTCAACTATACATTCTCCATTAATCTATTATTTCAAAATACATTCTTTCAAAATAATGTGGTTCAAACACACCCAAATGGCAAAAATAACTCTAAAACTTAAAATGTAGTTTTCAACTAAACGAACTCACAGCATAAATTTGATGTGAGTTTTGCCTTTTTCGATCCAATTATGTACTCAAACCGAAGCTTCCCTTTTCGATCCAATTATTCTTCAATCCATTCAGCTATGCGTTCTACATCAACATGTTTACAAACTATTCACCAAATATTAATGATCATGCCTAAAAAAAACCATTGTTGGAATTTATTTATTTTAATGAGATAACTTCTTACCAATGTAGTCGTGATAAATAGGGCATTGGAGAATAGGCCAGTTGCATTCCCGAATAAAGTTTGGCCACAAGGAAACCTTGCACAGATAGAAGATCCAACACACTTTCACGAAGTAGATTTCCAGTTTCCGTTATTGAATTGCCAAACTGATATAATTTATCAAAATAGAAGAATTAGGGACTCTCTTGTGAACGAAGAAAAAAGAACAAACTAAGAATAAGAAAATCAAACAAACCTGCATTTGATGTTAATTTATTCAAAGAGAACTTCCATTTATTTTAGTATGACAATTTTTCTGGATTATAGTAACGGTCAAGTATTGTTGTAACTTGAACTGGATACAGATGAATTTTGTCTGACCATGCATTAATTTCATCATGTTTAACCTCAGAAATGTTAGACAAGAATCTGAAGTGTAAAGAATTAATTCCACATCAGCAGAGTTAATTTCATTAATTCCACATCAGCACCTATACGTGGAATAATCCAACAACCTGTCCTTACTTATTTTTGTTACACCAGAATTCTGGTGTTGATTTCTTGTTGTAAATAAGATTCCAATCTAGAATGTTCATTGTAATACTATATATATTGTATACCACTCCAGCATTATTATACACAGAAAATTAATTCTTCTCAGCTTCTTTCTTTTAACTTGGTATCAGAGCCTCTGGCTTATCCCACTCGATCCTTATGGATTCTTCAAGTGCATCCTCTACTACCTTTGTTATTCCCAACATTACACCTTTCGTCTCTGTCAAACTAAATGGAACCAACTATCTCAACTGGACTACTCAATTTACTCCAGTCCTGCGTAGCTATGATCTCCTGAGCATTGTTGATGGCTCAGATATCTGTCCTCCTCAGTTTGTTGTTGATGATGCTGGGAAAACAACACCTGATCTCAATCCTGCCTATTTATTATGGCAAAAAAAGGATCAATTTATTTTGGCATGGTTGAACGCCACATTATCTGAGAAGGTCTTGTCTACAGTTTATGGACTGACCACCTCTCGCCAAGTCTGGACTACCTTGGCAAATCGATTTGCTCCCCATTCTCGTTCTCGGATTTTACATCTCAAGAGACAACTTCAGACTTTGAATCAAGGGTCTCAAAGCTGCTCTGACTATTTATTAACTGCTAAAAGCTGTTCTGATCAACTTGCAGCAGTTGGGAAATCTGTTGATGAAGAAGATCTGATCTCATACATAGTGGGAGGCCTAAATCCTGCTTATCATCCATTTATCACCTCATTGAACTTTGCAATCCGTAACACCACTATCAGCTTTGATGATTTTCAAGCTGAATTACTTAATTATGAACAACTCCTTGAGGCACAACCCAAACCTTTTGCAGCAGACAGTAGTGTTGCCTTCTTCACACAGAAGCCAAAGCAGCAGCAGTACCATAAGAAAAATTTCTTCCAACAGCAAAACTATTCTCAACAACAAGTTAAGTCTCCCACCAATTCCTCCATACCATCTACTCAGTGAGGTTCAAAGTTCCCTACCAATCCTAAAATATTTTCTACAAATCGACAACCTTGTCAAATTTGTGGGAAAACAAGTCATCAGGCACTTGATTGTTTTCAGAGGATGAATTTTTCCTACCAAAGTCGACATCCTCCCTCTCAGCCAGCAGCATTGGCAGCACAGTCACATGTCTCTCCGGAGGTTGAACATCCTTGATTTTCAAGCTGAATTACTTAATTATGAACAACTCCGTGAGGCACAACCCAAACCTTTTGCAGCAGACAGTAGTGTTGCCTTCTTCACACAGAAGCCAAAGCAGCAGCAGTACCATAAGAAAAATTTCTTCCAGCAGCAAAACTATTCTCAACAACAAGTTAAGTCTCCCACCAATTCCTCCATACCATCTACTCAGCGAAATTCAAAGTTCCCTACCAATCCTAAAATATTTTCTACAAATCGACAACCTTGTCAAATTTGTGGGAAAACAAGTCATCAGGCACTTGATTGTTTTCAGAGGATGAATTTTTCCTACCAAGGTCGACATCCTCCCTCTCAGCTAGCAGCATTGGCAGCACAGTCACATGTCTCTCCGGAGGTTGAACATCCGTGGTATTTGGACAGTGGTGCCACCAACCACATCACAGCTGATCTTGACAACTTAACTATTCAACAGCAGCCATATAAAGGTGCAGACATGGTGAAAGTTGGTAATGGAGGAGGTTTGCGTATCACTCATACTGGTTCTTCATTGCTTTCATCTCCAAACTCACAATTTCAACTTAATAATATTTTAAGATGTCCCAATGCTTCCTCTAACTTATTATCAATTCAAAACTTTTGCAAAGACAACAACTGTTATTTTATTCTCACTGCCTCCTCTTTTATGATCAAGGATTTGCAGACCAAGGAGACACTCCTCCAAGGGCCGAGTGAAGCAGGCTTGTACCCCATTCATCTACAGCATCTTCAGTTCAACAAGTCATCACCAACACATGTTTCTCCTCCCTCCTTCACTGCATTGCTAGGAGTTAAAGCACCAATCCAAGTCTGGCACTCAAGATTGGGTCATCCCTCTGAATCTACTCTTCATCATTTAGTTGTTAATTCTATGCTGTCTATTTCTGGTTCTTCTAAAGTTAATCAACTTTGTGAATCTTGTCAACTGGCCAAGAGTCACAAACTTCCATTTAGTGAGTCAAACACTAGGTCTACATCTCCTTTGGAACTGATCCATTCAGATTTATGGACCTCACCGGTGTCTTCTGTCAGTGGTTGCAAATTCTATGCAATTTTCGTTGATGATTTCTCCCGCTTTGCCTGGCTATTTCCTTTGCATCACAAATCTGATGTTACTATGTGTTTTATCAAGTTTAAATGTTTGGTTGAAAATCTATTTTCCTGTAAAATAAAACAACTACAAACTGATAATGGGGGTGAATATACATCAATCATATTCAAAAAATTTCTTGAATCACATGGTATCCTCCATCGCCTAACCTGTCCATATACATCTGAACAAAATGGGATCTCTGAAAGAAAGCACCGACATATTACTGAGACTGGCCGATCTCTTCTTGCACCATCCAAACTTCCATCCCAATATTGGGTTGATGCTTTTTTAACTGCCTCTTCTTGCACAATCCAAACTTCCATCCCAATATTGGGTTGATGCTTTTTTAACTGCCACTTATCTTATAAATCGTCTTCCTACCCCTGTTCTTGCCAATACTTCTCCATACTTTAAATTATTCAATAAGCAACCAGATTACTCCCTCCTTAAAACTTTTGGCTGCACCTGTTACCCTCTTCTACGACCATACACTTCTCATAAACTTCATTATCGTAGTAAAAAGTGTATTTTCCTCGGATATAGTGCTAATCAAAAGGGCTACCGTTGCTTAGATCCTCATACTAATCGAGTCTACATCTCACGACATGTGGTGTTTGATGAACTGAATTTTGCTGCACAAGATTCACCTGTGTTTTCTCGGCCTGCAGAGGGTGCTACTCCATGTGATACACCTATATCAGGTTTGTCTCTACCAACCTTTGGTTCCCCTATTGATCTTTCTATTTCCCCAAATATTTCTAATCCTATTCCACATCTGGCTCCTTACCATCGATCTCCTACAGCGGTCACAACTGAATCTGAAGCACCTATTATTAATCATCCTCTTGAGCTTTCCTCTACCTCATCACCTGTTTCTTTGACTCCATCAAGTTCTCCTGTCATCTCTCCCTCAGAACCTGTACCTACCCTACCTTCCCGTATGATCACAAGGTCACAAACAAACTCCTTAAAACCAAAACAGTTCCCTGACTACAAAACCTTTTATTCTACTAAACATCCCCTTCAAGCCTTTTCGTCAGTCACCCTTCCTTCAGAACCTACAACTTACTCTCAAGCAATGAAGGATCAGAACTGGTGTGAAGCTATGCAAGCTGAATTCAATGCCCTCTTAACCAATAAAACTTGGACTTTATGTCCACGACCTGCATCCAAGAAAGTTGTGAGGAACAAATGGGTATTTAAACTCAAACAAAAATCTGATGGTTCCATTGACAGGTACAAGGCACGGCTTGTAGCGAAAGGTTTTGATCAAGAACTTGGCATTGACTTCAATGAGACATTTAGTCCAGTCATCAAGCCTGCAACAATTCGACTTGTCCTAGCTCTTGCTGTTTATCATGACTGGTCCATCAAACAAATAGATATTTCTAATGCCTTTCTTCATGGGTTTCTTGAAGAGGATGTTTTTATGGAACAACCTAAGGGCTTTGAAGATCCTCAGCATCCAGATTATGTCTGTAAACTTCATAAATCACTATATGGATTAAAACAAGCCCCTCGGGCCTGGTTCATGCGTCTCTCACACGCCTTATTGGAGCTTGGTTTTGTTGGATCCAGTGTTGACACATCTTTATTTACTTTTCATTATCATAATATATGCATTCATGTTCTTATTTACGTGGATGACATAATACTCACTAGTAATTCTTCTACTGCCATTTCTCAACTTATTTCTACTTTGGGCCGTGAATTTGCAGTCAAAGATCTTGGTGAACTCTCATTTTTCTTGGGCATTCAGGTCACTCACACTACTGATGGTCTTCATCTTCATCAGGGAAAATATGTGACAGATCTTCTTCATCGCACTAAAATGGTTGGTGCCAAACCTGCATCAAACCCTTGCAGTTCAGGTAGTAAACTTTCTAAGTTTTCTGGTGAACCTTTACATGATCCAACAGAGTATCGAACAGTGGTAGGTGCTTTGCAATACCTTACGTTGACTAGACCTGATATCTCTTATAGTGTCAACCAACTCTGCCAATTTTTGCATTGCCCCACAACGGTTCATCTCACTGCTGCTAAGAGGGTACTAAGGTATCTTAAGGGAACACTTCAGTTTGGTCTTCAATTTACAAAAGGTTCTCTTCAGTTGCATGGCTTCTGTGATTCTGATTGGGCTGGTAGCCCTGATGATCGCAAATCAACAACAGGCTATGCTATCTATCTTGGTCCTTGCTTGATTTCGTGGGCTGCAAAGAAACAACCTGTAGTAGCCAGATCAAGTACCGAAGCTGAGTACCGATCTATGGCTCTCGCAGTGGCTGAACTATATTGGTTGCGCATGCTATTTCGTGAACTTCAAATTCCACTAACTTCTGCTCCGTGTTTGTGGGTTGACAACATTGGAGCCCTAGCTTTATCCTCCAACCCCGTATTTCATGCTCGGACGAAACACATTGAAGTCGACTACCATTTCATCCGTGAGAAGATTCTAAACAAAGATTTACAAGCTCGCTATATTCCCACTTATGATCAACCATCGGATATTTTCACTAAAGGACTCTCCTCTTCACGTTTCTTACTGCTGAGAGACAAGTTGATGATTCGCTCACTCCCCATCAACTTGAGGGGGAATGTTAGACAAGAATCTGAAGTGTNTGTTCATTGTAATACTATATATATTGTATACCACTCCAGCATTATTATACACAGAAAATTAATTCTTCTCAGCTTCTTTCTTTTAACTAGAAATACACTTCCAAACTGCACTGTTACACTTAAAACCACTCCCAAAAGCCAACTGCCATACTCTATCTCCCCTTTCGATTCTTCCCTTGGCTTCTAAATAGGCTAGTGAATACCATGTCGATGAAGATGACGTGTTGCCAAACCTATATAATGTCATTTTCGATGCTTCAATGTCCCTTTCTGTCAACTTCAACTTATCCTTAATGCTCTCGATCACGGCCCTTCCTCCAGCATGAATACAGAAATGTTCGAACGCATTCTTGAAATTCGGTACATAAGCCTCCGTGTTCTTTGAAGGAAGCGCGGATTTTCTTCCAGGCGATAGACATGCCATACCAAATTTGCTCCGTATAGGGTAGCACCAAATGGCCTAATGCCCTCAGATTTGTCTTCAGTGCATCCACTGCTACCTGAAGGATTGTTCTTGAGATAGAGACTCCTATATTTCCATCATCGTCCATATCCTGTATAACGCACTTGTAAGCACCGGTTTTGGGTCCCGAGTGAGTCCTGACTACGTGTTGCAACTCGTATTTTGCTTTCCCTCTGTCGCATTTTTTGTTCGATAGTAAAATCCCGGCTCCACGAAGCAAACAATTAGCAAGAAGCATTGACTTGACGTTCCCTTGATAAACATTCGCGCTCATGGACTCCATGCTGAGAATCAATGCTAAGGAATTTTTGTGAACTTTGAGTAGATCACGAGCCAAGCTTATCGACAAAATTCTCGCACTACAACCCATTCCCGAGAGATTGAAGCTCTTTACATTGCTTCTAAGACCAAATTTATTTACAATGTGTGAAGCTAAAGAAGGAGTGGAACTGGTGAGGCTACAATTTGTGATTACTATATCTATGCTTCTCGGATTTATCTTGTGCTTTGCGATAAGATTTTCGACCATTGAAAAGAGTACTGTTTTAACTTCTTCCATCGTAGCATTCATATAATGATCGGAAGGAAGCAAATGAATTCCCGGAGGCAAACATATTTCATTGCCAATTTCTGATCTTTTGGCGACTTTCCTTTGAAACTCGAGACTAGTGTTATAACTGCCATTGAATTCATTGTGTTCGATGAAAGTGGAGATTGGAACTCGGTCAATATCCAGACCACGAAAGCATATGAAGTCGAGAAGGTAAACTTGGGTTTGATTTCGATAAAATGTAGAGCAAAAAAGCAAGAACGAGGCTAGTTGCTGCTAAGTGACTAAAGTGAGTGAAGAATACGATGATAACTTCAGAAAGGCTAGTCTGATCAAATATTATGGTCTTCATACTTATTACTTGTTCATCATAATCCACAAAACAAAGACGTGAATATATAGATAGAAAGAGAGAGATGATCTTTGAATCATGCAAAGGTCATGTTAGGATCAGCGCTTCAAGTCATGTAACATCGTGATCTACGTAGGAATGCACCAGCAAGCAAGAATCCTGGCACATCATCAGCCTCACGAGATGCATGACGGTACTAGATTTGTTGCCTTACCAACAAACCGAGCTCTAGTTAGAAGCCACGATAAGAAGGCATCGTAGTAATCACCATAGATAATCGTGGTATTCGGATATTCAATCTTCAACTTCCCAACGGCTCAACTCAAACGATAATCATGATGTATCGAGAAGTTATTATCTTTCTGGCTATAAAACTTTTAACGTCATAAGCTGTAGTGAATCATAAGCAGATCGTTTGAGCATGGACCAGGTAAATCATAACCATTCACGATATAACGACATTGAAAACAATCTCATCGACTCACATGAACACCAAAATGATAGTTAATCTTCATTATATAGCATATATCCCGTTTTCATCTCAAACAATAATAGGAAACATGTAAACCCTTTGATCTGAAAACAAAATTGAAACCGATGTCCAACACATGCGACACTAGGCAAAACAAAAATCCACTCAGGAAACATAAATAATAACTTTTCTTCCATTACTCTTCCTCCTCAGCCTCATTCTCGGCAATGTTGAAGTACCTCAATTCATAAACATTTCTATCCTTATTAGAAGCAATCACACGCAGCCAATCACGCACATTGTTCTTCTTCAGATACTTCTTCGTCAAATACTTCAAGTACCTGAGCACCACAACCCCAAGTGATTATCAGAATAACAGACCAGTTAATTGCATCACACCATCACTGAATAAGAAATAACAAACATATATTATATCAAATGGCATTGTCAAACCAAGTAAATTGCAAAAATAATCCCTTGTGTCAAAATAAACACCACGGCAAACGAAACTTGCCTGTGAAATTCCTAATATTTACCTTCTGCTTGCACTTGAGCTTGTGTTATTGTCCCAAAAATAAAAGCCAAAAGAAAACAAGTATCGTTCTTTGCATCAAAATACATTAAGCCCCTGTTTGGTTTTGCTAATAATCAGATTTTTAACATATTTTTATATAAGTTGACGAAATGAGTGGTTGAAAAGTAGATAAACGTTGTGCACCCCATGAATTGTGGGATTGAAAATGAGTTTGGGAAAAAATGTCTTTTAAGAAATGAGTGCCAAATATGGACTAAGCAAATCCTCAATAATCCCTCAACGACATAAAAAAGTAGCTCCTTTGTTCATTAACCATTATTCAGTTTCCTCTACCCATTTAAGGTCCAAGATCTAAATCTGAACTTCACCCAACAGATAAAAGTTTCTCCTTAGACAGATTGAAAGTGTTGACTAATATATATATGTAAGTATAGCAAAATAACAACTAGACAAAGCCAACTTCAGTATCACAAATTCTTCTAATCATCCTATCGAGTTGCCACGTTATAAGAATATCTGTTCATAAATAACAAAAACTTGAGAGGTCTTTCTTGTAGCTTCAGGTGGATGTGCACGTCCGTGCAATGCTTACAGATCCTTGTGGAACTACGAGTATTATCCTTCCCTCAAAAATCTTTGTTACTTGAAACAAACACTACCGAATCGTTGTACATCTTAGGAGGCCTAATGTCAATTTCTTATGGGCATAACTAGCTGACTATTACTTTGGCACAATATTAATAACTTGATTCAAACACCATAGACTCCATACCCAATTCCAAAACCTCATTTTTCATATCCAGTTTACTGTCATGCGTGATTGAAAATGAATAAGCATTCAAAATAGCATAAAACTAATTCCTCCTAACGTGTAATTAACTGGTAACTTGTTCAAATAATAACTGTTACCAAATCACTAACATTCATGTAGCTCTAAAAAAGTACAATCAACCTAAAGAGCAATGAAATTATAGTGTTACCGCTTGGAAAAGCTGGTCTCGTTAGCAACGACGGTAATCTTGTTCTTATCGCGGGTGACAGTAACGGAGTCACCGAGGGCACCGGGCTTTCCGCCGACCTTCATGCGTTCTTGGAGGAACTTTTCCAGTGAAGCAATGTCCATGATCTTATCCTCTACCGGCTTTGAGCAGTCAATCACGAACGTCGATGCCTTCTTCTTCCCTCCCTTCACAGCGCCGCCTGCTGCTCCTCCTTTACTCATTTCTTCAGTTTTAATCAAATTCTTCCTGAGTAAAGTCTGAAATAATTTCAGAAAAATAACAGGTTAGAGTAAGAACCACACATACGCGAAGACTTCTAAATATATAGATATGTATAATAGATGTATGTTTTACATGTAATACAAGCTGACCACAGGCAGATTCTTCTCCTTAGTGAGATGGAGCAGCCGCGAAATGAAGCAGACGAATAATTAGGGTTAGGGTTTATAACAATAAATGTGAATTGGGCCTAGATAAACCCTATCTGGTTCAGGCCTGTATTTTTGGAAGGGAAAAATTTAAAAATCAGGAGTATAGTTTACATCAATTCACAAATCAGGTTTATAATTTGAAAATTCAAAAATTGGGTTTTCTTTTTACAATTCTAATATAATATAATATAATTAACTCACTCCACTTGCACTCACCCCACCTGCACCACCCCTATCGCTCCGGAACCATTCCGACCACCACTCTTCTCTTGTAATTATTCCGGTGATCATTCCGACGATTACTCTGTTTTCGGCAAATATTTCGATGACCATTCCGGTCACAAATTTACAATTTAGTTAGTCACATACTATTTTTCAATCACCGATGCGGTCACATCTCAAAAAAATTGTAGGTCACAGTAGTCACATATTTCAAAATTAGTTGGTCACACATTTTTTCACGGTCACATATTTCAAAATTAGTTGGTCACAGATCAAAATTTATAGGTCACACGGTCACATATTTCAAAATTAATTAGTCACAGATTAGGGACTGCTTCGATTCCAGCGACTATTCTGGTGACCAATTCAAAATTTTGTAGGTCACAAGTAATTCGTTGGTCACATATTTCAAAATTAGTTGGTCACAGATCAAAATTTATAGGTCACACGGTCACATATTTCAAAATTAGTTGGTCACAGATTTTTTCACGGTCGCAGATTATATAATTTTTAGGTCACAGGTAACAAAATGGTTGGTCACGAATTATATTTTTAGTCGCAGATTACTGAATTTTGGTCACATACGCCAGATAGTGAGTCACGTATCACCGCGACCACCCTCACCTCGGCACAACCACAACAGCACCAACACCACACCACCAGCACCAATGAAAGCTGTCATTCCACGACGCCACCACCAACAAAACTGTCACCACGAGATCCAACAAAAAAAAATCACAAACCCATAACC